>JAKTRX010000052.1:0-28322 GCA_030579915.1 Starmerella bombi
CCCCTAGCTAGAACTTAAAGGAGCAGACAATAGGTCGTCCCCAATTATCCAGCGTATTTTAGCCGCACGCTTGCCTTTAGTATAGGCATAAAGACGAGAAAAAGAAAAAAAAAGAAAAAAAGAAAAAAAAAGAAAAAAAAGACAAAAAAAGAACAAAGTCAAACAAACCAACGACAATTCGTTGCCTATATAGTATGGTGCGTCTTTCACCGCACGCTTGCCTTTAGTTCAGGCATAAAGACGGAGAAAACAAAAAAGCAAGAAAGAAAAGACAATTCTTTGCAAACATTTAGATATTATTTCTAGCGCGTTGTGGTATCACGCTTGTCCTTTAGTATAGGCATAAAGATACCAAAAAGAGCACACAAAATGTCGCCGTCAATTATTTATACGCGGTGCCTGTTTGGCAGAATACTTGCCGCTATACAGGCATCTTGCGCTAAACCGGCAGCTTCGATGGTTGCATGCTCAACATTGGAACAGGAAACCCACTTGTCATCCTCAATGAAGAGCTGCGCTTCGTCATACACACATTGTTTCGAATCGATGAGAACGAAGTTGCTAAACTTACTGGCAGTTCACTCAAAGATGCTGATACTAATGGGCTTAAGAATGCCAGGTTTGGCAGTTACCTTAGGCAAATGAAGCACAAGGTCAAATATGACCTTGAAAGAAATGTTCTTCAGTTTCTGGGAGGACTCTCTTGTAACATGAACTGCCAATGTGCGTCCCGTCGAGCTGCAATATCACCACAAGTGCGGGGGCATCAATCTGTACAAGGCATAACCCGGCCTTGACTATTTCAAGGAGAATATCGAGCGCGGATCACTGCTCTTGTATGCCTCAGTTATGAGTCTGAAAGATATCGCTCTGGTGGTAATTACGGAGCTGATACTCAGTACGCCAATCCAAACGATACACTTATTTTCTCCGTTTGTGTTAACCCAGTTTGTCACAAAAGATGGAAGAGTCCTATTCTTAGACGGAAATGACCAGTAATGGTAAATACATTCTGCGGTACGTCTAGCTTTCAGCAACGACGGAAGTACAAACCCCACAGAAATCTCCATAACTCTAGTTGCGATGCTTCCGTATACCAGTGACTACTTGGGAATGCCAGCACCGACAGAATTAAGGCGTTATTGGTGGTGATAGAAAATTCTGTATATGGTAAATATACCCTTACCAGCTGTCTAGGCTGTCATATTTACAAGATGTGCTAACAGTTTATCTTTCAAAGATTTATCACTAGAGGTATACGCGTATAGTAAGCCGAACTTATATCGTACTCTGTCTGGTGATGGCCCATTAATGGATTATGTGCATATGAACTTCCATTTATATACCACCAATAAATGGCTTGGTAGAGAAATACTCCAAAAGCACATGGTGGATTAGCTTGTCAAAGCATAAGTTGTGATGTTACCTAATTAACCCCCCATTGAGCAGTCTTTGCAATGCTATGCACTTCTGATGTATTTATCAGTTATGATACGTCAAAGTCGTTTTCAGAATAGGGCATAAAAACCCCACACTGTGGTATTAGGGTTAAACCTGAAACCTTAATGTTACAGTACTAAAGCTTCGCTTCTTCATACTTGCTGTTCTCTTTCGTTCTACGCTCTTTCTTGCAGTTCAGAGGAAGTGTTGGAAAATAACGGCTCTTCTGTCTAACAATTCGTGAGATGCTCCTATATCATGCTCTTCATGAAAACTTAGAGTCGCCTTGCAAATGACAGCGTAATCGTTATCATCTATTGGAATACAGTCACGATATCCGCCAAGTTATGGAATTTGGTACCAAGCAATTCTGGAGTTGATGAGGAGCCTGGAAATTCGGATGACAGTGAAATAAATACTACCAAATTTGGGTATTATTTTTTAAACATCGGATCATTCGAACCACCAAGGTACGCAACATGGTACCAGGTTTCTAGAGTACCCGACGACATCGCCAGAAAGTGATGAAAGTGGGATTCAGATTGCTGATTTTAGGCATTTTTCGTCTGAAGTCAGGGTTTTCCAAAATATGGAGAGCTGTATCCTATAAGACAATTGCGTCACAGTTGGATGACAGTGATTAATGCAAAACTTCCATATGTTGTTAGGATTCAACCCGTTCCAACAGGTATAGGAATTTAAATTGACCAAGTTGAAACCACGTATCAGGCGATAGCATCAAAATCGTGATGACAATCGTCACCAAATTCGGTTTTTTTTCAAAAGTTGTTCTTTCCACCAAGATATGGTGGGAGTGGAACTGATATAATCCTCACCTATCAGGCAATGGTCTCAATTGGATGACTGTGCTATGAACTTCACTAAATTCGGGGATTCTTGGTTACTGTTCATCAAGGTAAGAAGAATGGGAGGGCAGAATTCTCGCCTATTAGGCAATGGTGTCACAAGTGGATGAATGTGAAATGAACTTTACTATATTCTTGGATATTTTTTGCTTTCCACCACCAGGGCAAGGATAATTGAACGGAATGAATTCTGACCTATCAAGCCTTGACGTCAAAATGTTAAGCACTATGATATAAAAGACGCCAATTTCGGGGTTTTTATGAAGTCATGCTTTCCGCCAAGATATGGGAAATGGAACGGATTTAATTCTGGCGTATTAAGCAATAGAACCACTATTGGATGTGTTTACAATAGCGATGGATACATTCAGTCTTTTTAGTTGTCTGACTCTCATGCTACCCGCCAAGGTATGGAGAACGGAACGGACCAACCCCTGGCATATAGGGGAATAACGTGGGTGAAATCGAGATCACCAGTTACGGTCTTTTTATAATAGGTCATGCCAAGGGAGGTATCATAGGACCCTAAGTGCCAAGACAAATATGTATATTAAGTGTAATTTTCTGTAAATGCTACTAAATGTTTCATAAATACGTAGATTAACCGCAAAATATGTGATAAATAGCCTGATTTGTGCTGAATATATGGTTTACTAAATGAATGAGGGGTACAAATAATAGAAGATAATATCACATCTCACGAACGTGGATTGTATTATGAAGTCCATATTTGCAATGTCTGCAGCCATTTTTTACACACCTATGTTGCTTCACTTCACGCTATGAATGCGTTGGTATGTAAATAGGTGTAGAATTGCTATATGGCTTCTGAAAAAAGTTCACTGCAGGTAACTTTGTTTATCAAAACTAGTTCATGAATGTAGAGCCGGTCAGTTATCCCCCAACGTACTTAAAAGGTAAAAGAATTCAGTGTTTAGCATGCTCCTTCTTATAGTTGGTACCGCCAGTATTGTGGCTAGTATTAAGCCGCTTTTACAGAGTCTATTAAGGGCTAGCTCCAACCATCAGAAGTGTAGGTATGGGTGCTGCCCAGCTACACCTAAGCGACTAGGCTACTTATGCCTCACCTGATGCAATTGAGTATGTCTCACTCACGACATACCTAGGAAGTGACGTTGCTGATCAGTTGCATATCACGCCAGCAGTGGGGTATGCAATGTGCAGTTTCGTGCTACTGCCTGAATACAGCTAAACACCATTGGCCTATACCCTTCCAACTTAGTTTGCATCTAGATGTATCTATATTTTAAACTAGATTAATCAGTTAGACACCCCCAGCGGTGTGAATACATTGTGTAGGCGCGTGAATTCAGTTAAGAGCCGAACATTTATATGAAAACCCAGCTGCCAACTGACTGCCCATTAATATCGTACCACAGCATCACCAATATGCCAACGTAGCTCTATCTTCGGCCTCGGCCTCACTCACATGTAAAAGTAGAATATGTATCTATATGCATATATCCATCTAAACGACCTCGGTGATAACCTTTGCAGCCGAGCGGTAAGTCTCTAAAGTCTCGGACAGCTTCTTTCGCTCCTGCACCACCGCCTCGTCCTCGAACAACAGCTCGTCGAACAATGCCTCCTTGTATAAGTCTGTGACCAGCCTGTTTTGGGCCGAGGACTTACTGTTATTCACCAGGAAGTGCATGATGGCCTTGGGGACCTGGTCGCTGACGGTTTCGCGCACAATGGCGAAGTACGACTCAATTAGCTTGAACATCAGGTCGCACTCGATGCGCTCACGGGGATCGAGACTAGCGGCCTCCGCCTCAAGGCGCTCGTTACGGAGCTGCTGCAGCGAAAGCGCCTCCTCGCTCACGGGCTGTGTGCTTGTATGGATGTTGGCGGAATGCGAGGCTCCCGCACTGAAGTTCGGCACCTCCGGAGCCTTGGGCAGGCCCACGCCCTTGCCGAGGAAGTAGCTGAGGAACATCTCCCGCTGCACCGGCGTGGCACCGGCATCGGACTCGGGAGCACTAGTGACCGCTGTGGAGCTAGGCTCGTCGTCGTCGATGTCGCTGTTGGCGCTCCCGTTAGAGGCGCTACCGTGAATGGTGTTGATGCTCAAGGCGCCAGCAGCATCGGATATGTCGCGAGCCACGCCCATCTCCCGCAGCCGCTTGGCCTCTAAAACACTGTTCATAGCGTCGCTGGTGGAAATGAACTTCGAGTGGTTCGTCTTGATGTATGCTCGCTGGATCTCAATTAGGCTCGACACGTACGACGACGTCGGTCCCAGCCGCTCGTTCAGCAGCTTGGACAGCGTGTCGATCAGCCGGCTCTGCAGCTTCGGGAACCGCTCGAACTCGGTCCCGCCGCAACTGTGGCAGATCTTCATCAGCTCCTCGTACACCAGCTCCACGCATTGCTGCGACGGCGCCTCGAGCAGCTTGATCAGCGGCTTCATGAGCAGGTCGAATGCCAGTTCGGGCACAAATAGCGAGGCGCGAGGACCCGCGCTGTTGCGAATGGCTATCCGCACGTCGTTGTACGACAAGTGGTTGATCGGGTCAATCTCGGCCAGGTTCTTTTCAAACACGTTGCTGAAGATCTGAAAGATCCGGGCACCACCGCCCAGCTCCTTGATGCCGTTGAGGTCGAGCGAGGTCGAGCTGCCGTCAATGCTGCCCACAAACCCGGCAGCGAACTTCATCATCATGTTGAGGATCAGCGGGCCCTGCTGCTCACGCGACTCGGGTACTTGGCTCTGGCCAAAGTTCGCCAACTCCTGCTCCGTCTGCCCGATCAGCGTGTTGAGACGTGCCTTCATATCGGGCAGCCTGTCGCGGATGTGATTCATCAGGATCTGGTTGAGCACGCGGCTCAGGTACTGCGTACCGCACTTGTGAGCAATGCTGCGGTACGCCGGATGGCTCCGGAAGAACTCCTTCTCCGCCTCCAGCGAGTCGTCCAGGCTTTTCTTGTCCTGGATATCCTGCTGCGAGCGGTTCACGATGCCAATGAATCCCAGGTGCAGCGGGTACGTGGCACCGGTCAGCACATCCATCGCGTTAGTGCCCTTGTCCATCAGGTCCAGTTTCGTGAGCACCCCCAGCGTGCGACGGCCCTGTGGATCGACTGAGCGCGCCATCTTCAGGCTCTCTGAGTTCACCAAGTCCTGGTTAGCGGGCGTAACGGCCAGGATGATCGAGTTCGGGTTCTGGATGTACCCCAACACGAGTTCCTTGGTTTGTTTCTCGATATCCGCGGGCTGGTCGCCAATCGGCACCTTCGTGACACCGGGAAGGTCGACCACGGTGAGGTCCAGTACGTGTGGCGAGTGCACCTTCAGGCTGATAGGCACCGACGAGATGCCCTTGTTGGAGCCGGCAATGCGCAGCGTCTCGTTCTCAATCTCCTGCCGCACCTCCTCGAAGTCTGTGTACCGCTTGTTTTTCACGTGCAGAAACTCGCAGTACTCGGACTTGTCGTTGATCAGCGAGATGGCCAGCGGGCGTCGCGTGACAATACCGGTGCCGCGGGGCAGAAAGTCCCGGCGCACAAGCAGCTCAATCACGCTCGACTTGCCGCTCGACTGCGCACCCACCACTACTACCTGCGGAAGGTCCAGCGTGCCGCAGCTGGTGCTGGAAAACACGATATCCTGCAGCTTGTTCACAACGGGAATGAGGTCTTCCATGCCAGCTTCACCTTTGGACTGCAGCGACCCGCTCATATTTTATTCGACCAGTTGTGGTGCTGTGTGTTTTGCGGGGTGGAATTTCGCGCCCGCTTATGAATAAGCACAGCAAGCGGTTTGCAGCCTGCATGAAGGCGGGGTCGGGAATACCGGGCGGCCCCGGTGTATTTAGATACGTGGCTGAAAATTAGAATATATCGGGGGAGCGTTGGAATTTCGCCGGCGAGCCAACCTTCGCGCTGCCACGACCCCTGGTACTTATGTGCCTCGCGCCGAAGCGATGGGAAAGGGCATGGAGGAAGCCATCGAGGAGGAGATCGAGGTGATCAACTCGATCTACGAAAATGCGGCCGAATACACGGGCTCCACCCATACCGTGCGGCTGCACGTCCCCGAAACTAGCACAAAGGTACTGCTGTGGCTCCCGGATACCTACCCGGAGGAGGCACCCCGCGTGCGCGGCGTCACCGGCCTGAACGACGACCGCATCGTGGTGCAGAAGCTGCAGTTCATCGTCGACGCGTCGTTCGTGCCTGGAGAGGTTTACCTGTTCACGTTCATAGACGAGATCAAGGACGAGGTGGCCGAGCTCGAGCAGCAGGAGGCCGAGGAGAAGCAGCATAACAGCCTGAGCTTCCAGTTGAGCGAGCTCAACGTCAAGGGCTCCGCGTTCATCGAGAAGTGGTCATCGAGCGGCGAGATCAGGGACCGCGGGTCGGTCTTCATCGGCCGTGCCACGCGCGCCAACTCAGAGGCCGAGATGGACCAGCTGGTCTCCGATCTCATGTGTGACAAGAAGGTGTCGCAGGCCAATATCAACATGATCGCATGGCGCATCAAGCTTGGGCCGGACTCAGATCTCTACGCTCAGGACTTCGACGATGGTGGCGAGGCTGGCGCGGGTGCCTGCATGCTGCATGTGCTCAAAATGGCCAACATCGAGAATGTCGTCGTCGTCGTGTCGCGGTACTTCTCGGGTGCACACATTGGGCCGGACCGCTTCAAGCATATTAAGAACTGCGCCCGCGACGCTCTCGTGGAGGGCGGGTATCTACACACTGAATCACAAAATAAATAATGGTATGTACATACATCAGGCATGCCGTCTTTTGGACTTCGACCCGCCACTGCCTGCACTCAGGCGTTTCTGACCACTAACTTTCCGGCCACTGACATCCTCGTGTCCTGCTTTGCTTTTTTTCTTGGGCTTGTCTGCCATCTCTTCGGCTTTTATAGGTGCGGGCTTGGCTCCGAATGTTCTTCTGCCCGTGCTGGGGGCCGAGCCGTATATGTCCGAGAAGCCTACGCTGGTGCTATTCTGGCTCACTTTCTTCACACTGCTGCCGGGTGAATACCAGGCGCCTGGATCCTCGTCGTGCTGGAACTTGTTGGAGACGCGTGTTCTGCTGGCCACCTCCTCCTCAGCGGCAGCGTCCGCGTCCTCCACCAATGAATCATCTTTTCGCATAAACTTCATCCCGAGGATACCGGAACTCAGTTTGGGGGCAGGTTTGGACACATTCTCGGTATTTTCACCGGAATTACTAGACTTTGGAGCCATCAATTTAGACCCCAAATTAGCATAGTGGAAAATATTAATAACGGCTACTACTTACTGATTATCCCTGCCATTCGGCCGGTTCCTGGCTCCCATCCATGCCATATGTAAATACATGATAAATATTCGCGTGCGTTGATATCACAAGTGCATTGATATCCAGTTATAGATTCTCGAGTGCATGTGTGCAGCAGGTTTTGTCGCACTGTTGCCATAAACGGTGATCGCCCACTTGCGGGCCTATTTCCACTCTAAACACATTATAATGCACATACACAGTACCAAAAATACAAACACACACTCGATTAATTTAATTATGCCCTTTAATATATTTGCTCAGTATCTGCCATCTTCGAGAAATGTGTGCTGTCGTGAGCATGCCGTCGCACACTTCTGTGGTGTGCAGCTGAATCATACCCTGCCGAATGATCCAAACGATATTGCACGGAGATCCAGAGGAAATCAAGCTGCTCTCAAAGCAAGCATATAGTGACCTCGCTCTAAGAAAGCAGTGGTCATCCCAGCCTGATGTGTGGGCAGCCGTTGCCACCCGGCTGAAACAGGATCAAGCAGTTCCGCTGATGCAGCTCGCCAACAATCTCTCGGCTTGCGATACTGCTGGCCTATGTGCATTGGAGTGTGGGTTCTGTTCACAGCTGCTGGAAGTGCAATTCGGCTCGGATGAGCGGCTCCGTTGGCAGATCCTCTCTAATCTTTCGTTTGGGTTTCAGAAGGACGCAAAAGAGCTAGGCAGTTTGGCAGATCAACTGAATGTGGCTGTTATCCCCGACTCCAACTTCCTGCCTGTGCTTATTTTAGCCTCCAACCTTGTGGGATCGTGCCAAATACAGCAATTCATTATCATTGTTCTCGATAGAGTACTCATACATGTGCCAGCATGGATGGAGGAGTCCCAACCGGGATCGGGGTCGGACCGCACGCTTTCGGTACTGACGCAGCTACTATCTAAAGTAATTACTACGGACCAGTTGATCCCGATCTTGACTCCGTTTATTGACGACAAGCACGGGAAGCTGCTGACGCTGCTGAAGCTGGTTGATGCCTGCTCCTTGAAATGCCCCTCGGAGTACTGGTCTACACCAACTGGGGTGCAACTTTTGGACATATTTCTGGGTCTGCTGCAGAATTACTCGGGACATTTGATCCCATTCATGAGCACCACGCAGAGGAACCCCAACGTACTCATGCTCTGGAACTTCGTTTGTGTGCTCTTAGATATGGCCACCTCGTTGCTCCCAGAAGCATCACCGGGCATTGTCGATAAGTACCGATCCACTTATCTTCCAACTCTCATAGAGCTACTGAAGTCTGCGAAACAGCTGCCGCAGAAGTCAAAACTACAGCACGGGGATTCTATAGACCCGTCAGACTTGCCATATATGCGATCCAAATCATTGTCATTAATAGCTATTCTTGTCAAGTCCAACTGGGAGTCGCAGGAATTAATGAGAAATACCGGCGGGCTCGCAGCAGTGCTCGAATGCTGTGTCATTGATGGAAACAACCCGTTCATGAAGGAATCCGCCATTATGTGCATTCGATATATCCTAGAAAGTAACCAGGAAAACCAGAACTTCGTGGCTGCCCTCGAAGCTAAACAGGTGGTGAATCCCGAGGTGCTAGAGAAGTCGGGCTACGAAGTACAAATCAAGGAAGGAAAGATTGTAGTAAATAATAAGTAGCTAAAAAATCATCAGAACTATCATCGTGTCAAATATAATTATAAAAGCTAATGCAAAGATTATCCGACAACTCAGAAAGTAACTAGGAAAAACACAACTTTGCGACTGCACTCCGAACATCAACGGGTAATAACACTGAGGTGCTGCGGAGCTGGGCCAAGAAGTAAAAAACAAGGATGACAAGACTGTAATGAATAGCACTAAGTAGACAGATAATTATAAGGTTTAACACCGTGGCTACTGAGGCCTCTGTTAGTTTAAACCAGAACTTTGCGATTGCATTCGAGGTTCAATACGTGGTAACCGCAAGGCTCTGGAAAATCAAGCTACGAAGAGCACATTAAAGGCGGCAAAATTGGCATATAATAATAATTATGAGAGTGAAAACGGTGGCTACCAGAGCCTCTGTTAATCTAAACGCTCAAACGCGATACGAGCTTCTAGCTCTAGTTTAAGGCGACGCTCATGGGCTACCTGAGATCTGGCCCTGAAATACACCAGTAGTGTTAGGAACAATTGGGCGCAGAAAATATACATAAACGGGCTGTACTTGTAGCTGGAACAATTCAGCTCCACGGAAATCCCTACTAGTGGCATCACACACACCTTGAGAGCAGTCACAAAAATGAAGAAAAAGGAGGCAATTCGTATATCGTGTTTCATACCACAGAATTTGATCAACCCATAAACAATAAATACAGTCACTCCCGTGCCCACAGCTCCAACAATAGCGTTCACTGTATAAGTCATCGGTAGGTAGCCCCACCACTGCACGAGCGTCACTGATGCTGAGACCAGACACGGATACACAGTCGTGGTGACCAAACCAAGCTTCGGCAGAGAATATAGAATTGGAGTTGCCAGTGAAGCAATAACGGGTGACAACATAGCTACTTGTAGCCATATTTCCTTGCCATTCTGCTGCCAGTTTCGCGCCTCGCCGTCCAGGATCAGTGTATCTAGAGGCACAGTATGCGCAATGTATGCTAGCGCAAGCAGCACAAATGACCAAGTAAGAACAGCATCTTTGAAAGGCTTCACCATGCCTTCCTCTTCTTCAATATCGCGCCTCAGCAAGGGCACGAGCTCAGGATCAATCAATTCCTCAGAGCGATCCCTGAACTGGCCCTGGAATGCTTCTACTAGTTTGGACAGCATATTTCCCTTGGGGGACACAGAGATAGGCATGAGCAAGAGTGTCACAGACAGCCAAATGCACGGTACCCAGAGCAAATCCTGGAAAATTCCACCAACACCCAAGCCAATGCTGGCATACTGATGACACAGTATGGACCACAGTAGCGGTGATAATTGCGTAAATCCACATACTATAACCACCATCAGATACCTTCCACGGCTTGATTGGGGAATATCCACTGCTAAATTAAGGGCATTTGCGATTGCGAACGCACCTGAGGCAGCTACCAGAGCATAACCATTCTTGAATCGATCAGTTAACCACTGGTCCTCAGATTGATCGCTTATTATTACTGAACCAGCTGCCAAAATAACACTGCCGCACAGATTCGTGAACGAAAAACCAAAGGAGTGGACCGACAAAAACGCAGGAAGTATAGCAACGGCAAAAGCCAGCGCTGCAGTATCGTAGACACCGATATAAGCTGATCTGGACTCGACACAGAGTACAGGTCCATCGGCTGCAGCAAAGCTGGTCACTGTGCAGCGATCTTCGTAGATACCTTCATAGAGCATGTAATGCTGAATGCTGCTAAATGACTGGAGAGGTGTCCCCACAATTATACATACTAGCAAGCAAAAGAAGAGTTGAAGGCTCCCCAAGAGATATTGTTTCATGGATTCATAACACTCTGCACGCCCGTCTACTTGTCCCTTGCAACGGTCCTGCGCGAAATTAACTGGGTTGGGGGACAATTTCGCTTAGCGGTGGGATCGGCCAGATCGTATGAATGCATTCAGAAGAGCGTTTTCAGCGACGTGCCAGGCATTTTTGAAGAAGACTAAATTCCCTCCTCGCCCAAAGATTAACGAAGATGAAATAACTGAAGTTTTTATAAAGGGCGGCGGTAAAGGTGGCCAAAAGATTAACAAAACTAATAGCAAAGTACAACTAAAACATATACCTACTGGAATTGTAGTCGATAGCCAGTTTTCTCGGTCGCGAGAGGATAACAGGAAAAGAGCCCGTGAAATCCTTGCTTTGAAACTGGATGAAATGGAGAATGGTGAGACAAGCAGGGCTGCAATTGTAGCTCAATATCATATTAACAAGGCGAGAAAAAAGAAACAACGAGCACGTAAAAGACAGAAAGAAAGAGAAATGGCTAATGCAACTGCAAATGGTGCCGCAACTACTGTTGCTGAGGGGGTACATACGACGGATACAAATCTTAAGGCCACCGATGCAGATCCTGAAGCTATAGCAAAGGACAGATCCAAACTTGCAGAGGACATAAGTGCTAAGGACATAGGCACGGATTATACCAGTGATCTGAAATCAAAGCATATTTCGTAGGAGAACAGATCCTAGTATACACCTCTAGATATTTGTACATAATAGATACTATACGATTACTCCACAGCCATTTCTGTATTGTCAGTATTTTCAGGCACCACATTTTGATCCAGACGTGTTAAGTAAACATCCGCAGTGTAAACATTCGATTGCGCGGTATCCATGAGCTGGCGCGAGTCCATCAAAAACCGCTGGGATGCACGCAGTGGAACTGCCAATTTCTGCTTATTGCTAGCGATGTACCTTCCGTGGTAATCTAAAACACTCTTCAGCCACAGAATATTGAACTCGAAATGAGGCGATATCTTGGCCAAGTTCGCGATAAATGTTAGCAGTCTACCGATATAGAGTGTTGGCAGGCCTCTGACCACCAAAGGTATGTTACTCACCGGAACCGACTCGTAGACCTGCTGTAAAATATTATTTTCACCTAATCGGAATGCCATAATCAATGCCAAGAAGTATTCTTTCTTTTTTAGCAACTCCAACACCGATTCGACCGTAACGTCCAAATCCAGCTCAAACGGATCAAACTGCACAGTGTCATCGATTGAGTAGACTAGTAACCCCTCTGTAGAAGCTACACTGAAAGAAGGGGAAGTCGGTGAGAAAAGAACTCCAGATGACTTGATAGCAGGGCGACTTCTAGCCAACTTGGAGTTCGCGCCGCGCTGGGCACCGGGCACAATCTCATCACGTTGCTTCCATTTCTTCCGCGTCTTCTCATCAACCAGCCCTTCGGCGATATCGTCATCAACCTTATCATGATCGATCAAATTCATTGGTCCTGCCTCTGTCATGTTCTTAGAGTTGAGGAAATCTAATGTACCATCGAGGGCCATATTTTTGGAAATAGTAAACTTGCGCAGAAGTACCGAATTATCCACATCATATAGGCAAACGAACCTTGAGTTACCACCAGCCAAGATCATAGTGCCATCGATAGAGTAGCACATATTAGTGAAAAATTTACCACGCGCAGACTTTTGAGCACTGAACTTATCACCCTCGTGGCGTCCGAACCCGCCAATATCATGCTTTCCATCGATCTCAGCCTCCTGTTGGCCGCTCTTCACATTCCATATCGAGAGAAGACCGTCCATGGTACTGACTGCAACGTACTTACCGTCAGGTCTAAAGCAACCACAGAGAACCTCGCTCATCAGCTGCATCGGCTCGGATAATGCAGTTCGGCCAAAGAAATTCCACAACCGCGCCGTATGGTCCCAGCTACCGCTGAGGAGTAGCGTGCCATCCGGTGAAAACTCCAAACTAGAAACGGGACCTTCGTGGCCACTAAGCCGGTCTACCAGTTGCGAGGACTGGATATTCCACACGTGGATATCAAAATCGTCAATACTTCCTGCACAAACTAGCTCACCGCTGGGATCGACGGCCAGCGATGTGAACTGGATTCGCTTGGGTGCAGTCAGTGTTCGGAAGTTACGGTATCGTAGCATATCCCAGGCTCGTACTGATCCATCCAAGGATGCGCTGAAAAGCACATTGCCACGCTGAGAAAACTTGAGGGCGGTAATTGCCGCTATATGCTGAGTGAATGTGACAATTGCGAAACCAGAAGAGGTGTCCCACACTTTGATCTTGCCATCGTCAGCACCAGTAACCATCTTGCTTCCATCTGGGGAGTATACCAAAGCATTCAGCCCATCATAGTGGCTCTGCTGCTTCAAAATATAGGATTCACTCTGCCATTCCCAGACCAGTAGCTGACCCAATTCGGCCGCACCGAACAGCAACCACTCACCCGTTTCATTAATAGATACATAATCGACACTGTCTTGTGAAATCGTCAGTGTCTGAATTTGGTTGCAGTGGGGCATCTCATACAGGGCAAACATTCCGCTGGTAAAGCCCACCACCAGCAGCTGCGACTTGGCATGGAAAGTAGTGCACGAAACTCTGCCGTTATTAGAGATATAGTGGCGATCAGTAATGGCCCATTTGTCGGCCTCATCATCCCACTTCCACTCAAATTGTGCACCATCTTTGGAAATAGAATATATCGTTTCCTGATCGGCACTGAAGTACGCATCAACAACCGCATCTCTATGGCCAGAAAGAGTCGACGCAGCAATGCTATCCTCGGAGTGCACCGAGTAGATATGGGCAGACATGTCATTAGAAGCAGTAAGGAAGAATCGTGAGTCGGGCGACCATTCGACGCTGGTCACAGTGTTGTAGTGGCCAGTGTAAACACGATGACGGACAAACGGAGCAAACTGTCTCTCGTCCAGATCCGTGGGAGTGACCCACATTTGAATATGCCTGCCTGCACATACAGCGATGTATTTTCCATCGGGACTGAACTTGGCTGCGGTTACAGGCTCTTTGAAATTCATATGGTGAAGCACCGTTCGCAATGTGTAGTTAACCAAAATACTACGGCCATCCTCATCAATACTCAGCAAAAGTTTGCCGTCTCCGCTAATTGCCACTGTAGTAATTGGTTTTCGGTGCTCGTAATTGAATGTGAAGCTCTTATTGTTGACCAGATCAAAGCAACTCACGCGATTACCGACGGGACTAAGAACAGATTTGCCATCAGGTGTGAATATTAGGTTACCTTTGGAATATACGGTTCCAAAAAGGTTAGATAACTTATAGTCAATGCTCATTATGGTTGAAGAGACTTGGTAGCTTTTTGTGGTGTACCACCTTACAAATATTTTTTCAATCCTTACCCTGGACAATAAAGTGGTTACATTCAGCATCCAAGGTTAAGCAAAATGAGCTTAATAGTACCGATCAATAGCCCTTATTTTACTTTATATTTGATTTTAGTTTTTTTTATATTTTATGTTCTAGAGTTAGCTACAGATGATTTTAGTGTATATTATACTTTACAATTGCTAGTGTACTTATACTTTACAATTGCTACATGCACTTCCACTGTTTATGAATATATATCAAAACACCCTGATTTGCAAGTGAATCATGTATACCTACTAATTGACATTAAATTTAACGTATTTGCAAAGGTGATAGATGTAAGTTAGTTAGCATATGGGTATCATGTCAGATATATAAAATGGTAATATGAGTGATGTACAGATATAGTCCACTTGGGAACAATTCACTGGAGTATTTTCTGCACTGTATGTTGTTACGCTGATTTATCTGATTCGCTATTAATGAAAGTGATATATGCTAAAGTATAATCTAAATAACACTGGGCTCTTCATAGATCGGGATTTCAGAAACATTATCACTGATTCTGATAGATGGCTTCTTCTTCGCCGAAATTTCAAACCATGAGCCTTGAGTGGATGCGTTAATATTGCTCTGGTGCAGTTCATTAAGTTGTTGGTCTGCCCAGCCATTAGGATCACGCGGGAACCACGCCGAAGGTTCAGGCGTAGTCATGGCAGGATCATTAAACACACTAGCCTCATCCTCGGGGGCTACAGTGTTAGGTATCTCATTCCAGATACTATCCTTAAGCAGCTCTACACTAAGTAGCTGAGGTGAGTAATAAACGTGTGGTCTGAACATGCGATCCCAGAAGCCACCCTTAGGAGGCAACTCATCTTCTGATGATGGCTTAGGTTCAGTGGTCTTCTCGTCTACTAGTGGAATCTCGCTCACACCAGACGGGTAACTAGCCTTACTCTCGTATGCTCCGAGCTCGTTGCTATTGAGCTCATTGGTACTATCTCCATTATGGAATGGATTATCAAGCACACTTCTGCGGTTGGCCTTGTCTGATTTGGAAACAGAGTTAGAACCATGGCTCTCAAGCAACGACCTAGGAAGAGCAAACAACATAGGCTCAACTGCAGTCTTAAGATGGATCTGGAACCAAATAGTGAAGAGAAGAATGACTACTTCAAGTACCAATGGACCCCAAGACTTGGAGAAAACGAATAGAACAACGAGGATAAGCTGGGAAATGTAGATGCCAATGAACAAGTGGTGAAGACCTCGAGCATAGTTGATACCACGACCGTTGGTCTTAGAAGTGCAGAACATGAGGTTGTTCAAGAATGCAATATACACAAGCAGGAACAGAACAGCAGCGAACGGTAGAATAATCGGGGAAATAACAGAGTAAACAAACATGATCAGGGCCAAGTTGGAGTAAACTGGATATACCGTACCCCAGCCTGAACCACCAATCGAGTTTTGACGGGTCCAAATCTTACGAGGTGTATTATCCAACACAGTTCCGAGAACATAGTACAGCAATACACTGACAATCTGGAGAAGCATACCACCGGGAATTGTTAATCCTTGAAGCAACAAATAAGCAATAAAGATGTTGCTGGACTGAGGTAAGTTCCTCTGCAGGAAAGAGAGGATAGATGAAGGCTTTTCCAGGATCTGGTGCAAAGCAGCTAAGATGGAACTAGAGAGAGACATCACAAAGAATACCTGAACAACCTGGAAAGCAAAGTAGACATGCTGAGTGTAGTACTCAACGTGTGTCTGAGTAGGTGCACCAGCAATACGAGCAGCCTTACGAATCATGATAGGAAGAAGCATCATAAGCACAGAAAGAAGGATCAAAGGAAGCAAAGACGAGATCAAACCATACAGAACCTTAGGCAGTTTGTTCAAAAAGCTAAGCCAAGGGAAGAGCTCAATCAAGTGACTGATCTGAGAAATGAAACCTGCGAATGCCACTGGAATGGCCCAGAAGATAACCAGAGCAGTACAGAAGCAGCTAGCAAGCAATGCCGAGGGCAAACGTCTCCACCACCTCATATTGAGATTTTCCCAAATTACCTCACTGGGCTGAACACCAATGGTACGGGGAGACATTTGCAGCGGACGGTGGAAGGGAAGCATCTGAGAAGCAACTTCAGCATCATATTGAGTGTTGAAAATCAAGAAGACAGCAGCACGCTTTTCACAGTTGTTGTATTCATTTCTTAACTTGTTAATCTTCTCGTCATTGAGTGCGATCTGCTCCTTCAAGTAGGGAATAGTCTCCACCTTCTTACCAAAAATAGGAAGTTTACCACCAAACAAGCCCAAGCGATGGGTAGGCTGTTTTTTCATAAAGTTATTGATATCAGAAGTGTCTTTAACATCACCCTTCTTCTCAGCCTTACCAAGGTTCTTTAGGGCACCCTTGATCATGGAAGTCTCGGTTCCCTCAAGCTTACTATACATCTTTTCACGCTCCTTGACAGCATCAGCAAGCTCACCAGCATCCCTGGATAGGAAGACGTTCTTAACACCACTAAAAATGCTGGTCAAGTACTCTTCGTTCAGGAATGCATTAGGGACATCGTTGATGAGAAGAGTACGATTCGAAACGAGGTACTTTTGAGATTCGCTGGTAAGAACGGCCTGACGGGTGCCGATGTAAAACAGGAACTCACGGTAAATGAAAAACAGGACCAAACCATAAAAAATCCAACTCAAGAGTGCATGGGCATAATAGCGGTTATGATTAAGAATATTACCATACGCGAGCAGATCGAATCCCTGGCAGCCAGCACCGTTCGTGGCATTTACGGGCAGAAGAATCGGCATTAAGACGACCATACCCAGAACTGCAATATAAAACAGGAAGCGGAGGTATCGCAAAAAGAAATAGCCGTCAAGGCCTGCGTCACGAATCACTTCACTGTCCGGGCGAGTTAAAAGGTCCTTTAGCCATGCGATATAACCTTTACTGAGTTCACGAGGACGATCAGCATCAGAAATTTCCTTAGCATGCACACGAGGATCATAAACGAGCTTGTTCTTTGGTCTCAGAAGGAGAAAAGCTAGTATAAATACCAGGAATATCACTCCGTTCACAATAAGTGACGTTATGATAGTCTGGATACTGTTACTACTTGGACAGATATCCGACATCAGTGTTGAGAGCTTCTAAGTAGTAATCGGTGCAAGATATTACGCGCTATCTTAATATATATATATGATCAATTGATTTATATTAGAACTGATGCAGAAAATTACTATACTCGATGGAATGCAGGGTAAGGTAGGTATGTTTCTAAATGAAGATTCTGCGTTTACCCAGGGTTTAGAATTATGCAGGGGCAAGTTGGGTATATATTCAGTGAACCCGTTTTACACAACCGCCACTTTCTTGAATGAACAATATGGCTTATAGATCTCAGCCATAAGCGGACTTATATACGCCCCATAAGTTCGGATTCCCTTTTTTTACAGGTTGATGCATAATATTTTGCCTGATTTTTTGTTTAAATACGCACATTATTTTACTTTGCAAGGTTAAAACAGCCCTTTATTGATCACCCCTTGCGTATCTAGGTGTAATGCCGCAACGCGAGCCCTACCACGGCTATTTTCTATCTATCATGACGTCATCTAATGTAGTGATTTAAATGATGGTAATTTCAAAATCACGTGATTAAAGGGTGTGGTTTACATCAATCACGGCATAAAGAAACATGGGCAAGCTAGATTTAATAACTGCGACAGACGGACGTGCGTAACCCGGGAGGCTGAAATGTGGCTCGTGACATTTTACCCGTGACAGCGAGATTAAGTATTACTTAAATTTATTTGGTCTAATTTAACCATATTTTTAATTATATTTTCTAATATTTAAATTTTTTCTATTTGTTTTTTTTATATTTTTTTTAATTGCATGAAATTTTGTACTTGATAATTTTGGTAGTAAACAATTGACGGGTATTTTATGGAATCAATAGTTGCATTGTATCTATCTTTGGTAAACCTACATAATTAACCGGGGTGGTAAGTCAACTTCCTTTGCGGCAGGTGATCGGTAAAGTCAGGAGCATTGCTCTCACTGCGGCCAGTTTTTCCCACCGTACTAATTTTGGCATGTGAACACTTTCAAGAACCCTAGCGAGATAGATACAGCCTAAGCCATGTTGGCCGTTGGGTTTCACATGGTGATTACTAATTTTATTTCAATTATTCCGCGTCAGCGAAAAGAGGAAATAAATGGCCCACGATGTGGTTTTAGATATTGTACCGTGATACTGTTAATAATTTAGTAGCCTGCCTCACAGGACATATTATTATCACCACCCATAATCATAGAGAAGAAGGAGCATGTGGAGATGATGCTCAAACCTAGTAAATACACGTCCCTCTTTAATTCATTATTGAAGTATTCTTCACCATGTTTACAAATGCGTGAAAGTGTTGTTCCTAGGTGTTTTTTTCATACGTCTTCATTCAATTACGCCAACAAAGAACCGATCCTTCCAGAAAATTTAGAGAATGACCGCTTTTTAGAAATGATGGATGACCGCACAAACTCTCTTCTTAGATCACTGCGCATTGATGTTGATAAGCTGAAACAAGATATAAAAGAACATGGCGGTAGCAGAGTCGCCACGGGTATTCGCACCTCACCATTTGTTGAAGCCGTGGAGGTTGCTGCAAATCCGCTTCAGGCCAAGAATTCTACTAAGTCGCATTTCTTCGATACGCAGGATGTCTATTCAGAGCTCAGGTCAGCTGGGCTGACCCCTAGCCAGTCAGAAATCCTCATGCGGACAATGCAAGAGCTTATAGATGGGCTAGTAAGTACATGTACTGACCGTGCGGTTCCTGTTGCTGCTGCAGCCAACGAAGCATATCTTTTTGATGCCGCTTCTTCTGAAGTCCGCAATGAAATAAGTAATTCCCGGCAGACGCACGCGACTAGCTACCGATCTGGATTGGCTCGATTGCAGCGAGATGTGGAAATTCTCGAACACGAGGCTACTGAAATGACGAATTTGCTCAAGGCCGATCTTGACATTGAAGTGCATGAGCGCAAAAACTCAGCTAGGGCCGAGGAGAATAGCATTCAATTGAAAATACAGGAGCTGCATAATAAAATCAGTACACGCCTCAACTCGGAATTGAAGTCTGAAATTGAGAACTTGAGATGGCAGATTACCCGGCGTAGCTTGGCTGCCATTGGCGTAATTGCAGCATCGCTTATCTGGCTCACGCAAACGAATTCTAATAAAAAGACTGCCATGACCAAGGAGAGAGAACGCCAGTCCTCAGGAAGAGCTGTGCATGTCCCCATTCTGGCGCCATCTGTTTCCCCTGCTGATGAGTCTTTCAATAATCATTCAGTTCAGGTCGAGGATATATCTAACTTTGGAGGTATTCCTAACGCAAAGGCTGAACCGGAGGCTGCAGCCGAGAATAGTAATGAAACTAATTAAATATATACCTTTATGATCTTCATGTTTATTTTGCTGGATTTTCCCGGCTCGTCCGATATGCTCGGTATACTTAATTTAAGTTAATTTTGGGTGTCATCGTAGCTCACTCATTACGCGGCATCATCCATCCTAAAAAGTCATCACCTTCGGTATTCATCCAGTCTAGGCCCAAAAACAAGCCGTTCATATCAGATCCCGGATCGATAGGTTCTTCTAAACCACTTGCAACGTTCTGGTTATATATTTGTCCATTTAGGGGCTTCCGGTATGATGCACTGTCATTTTGTTGATAATACTGGCCTGAGACATCCCGGGAACTTGCTTCATTGATTGTCATATTTTGGGGTATCTTATCATCCAGCGAAACCTGGTGTTGTGCCTGATCTTCTGGGTTCTGTGGTGGTGTGTTTAGATTGGGCTCGTATAAATTGTTCATGTCTATGCCGTATGATTGGTTGGTGGTAGTCGAGCTTGCATTATCATTAGTACGAGTGAGAGTAGTTAAAGTGGTCCCATTAGGTGAAATAACGGTGCTGGATACAAAAGAATCACGGCTAATATTGTTGAAGAGGGGTAGTGGATTTAGCTCCCGATGTGGAATAGTACTCCCGGAGTGTATCAAGTTGCTGAGGGTTCCACCTTCGTTAGCACTACCTTCCGGTGAGCTTTCTTCAAACCCTGTAGTTGCATTTGCAACAATTCGTTGGTGGCCTGCTTGTTGCAGCTGCTCATCAGCTGGCACTATATCCTTGGCATTTTGTGTTGATGCTGCTGATGGTCCGGAGGCCTCTTCTGTCAGAGCTCTTTTGGCATTTCGTCGTTTCGCTTCATGGATGATGTACAGAAGCTCATAAAACATGGAGAAGGTCAAGTGTGATCGCATGTGTCTCATAACTCGCTTTGACTGTAACAGTTCAGGATGGGTAATCATGACGTAGTTAAGGCTTTCCAACAGCTTGGCTATCCTTGAAATATCGTTGCTGACTCTTGGGTTGAGCCAGCTGGGAGGTAAATTACGGTACATGTGGTGAATGGTAACGATTGACTCCCGGGCACTAGAAACATACTGTTCAGGAAGGTTGGGCAGTAGCTGCAACCGGAATAACACCAGTGCAGCTAATGAGCATGGGTTCCTAATAAAAGCAGGAAACTCAATGATCTTGCGGCTGCCTACTAGCTGTCTCACCACAGTAACTATTCGTGTACATGACTGAAATGCATCTATCAAAAACGAACCTTGACTACCCATTGGAGTTTCTGGTAAGAATGCAAAACAGTCCAAACTACACCGGGCGTAAAGGAACGAAATCTCTATCACAGGATCGTCGAACTTAGTTGTAGGCGGAAACAACGTATAAAGGTCGGTCTTTAACAAATCGAGCGTGGGACACCGAGAGTTTGATTCCATTAGACCATCCTGCGTACTAATACTAGACCCCATAATGGACACAAGCTTAGAATAGAAGATATAAATTTTCAACAGGGCACTGATGCGGGGTGACATCGGGTGCTCCTCGTCATGAAGAGCGTGGTCTATAATGTAGTCTACCGGCATAGAAGCTGGAATACCTGTGGATGCAGATATCATATGCTGGGTGATGTATGTCTGAACCCACGTTCGCGTTCGCCATTTCACTGCATTTGGCATAAGCTGCTGGTTTCGAGAAAACTCGTATATAAACTTACCGCGATGGATTCCCAACTGAAGGCCCATACTGTAGGCCAGAGAGGCATAGCGAGAGCTCATGTCTTCTAGCATCTTTTCTGAGGGCAGTGGCCAGGTGCAGAGTACCAGTAAAGCTTGTACAATACTGCTGGATCGAGTCGTAGCAAGTAGACACTTTTTGGCCGCGAGTTCTTTTACCGGGCCCACGAAACTAAGGTAAAGATCAGCTGTTGGTTCAGCCTGGGCCGCTGTGATCATCACCGTCCAAAAGAGGAACTCGCTACGTGCATAGAGTTCTCCCGCAGACGAGCTCTCAAACATCGGCATATATGGAGAGCATTCCTTCATGAAATAATCATGTAGTCTGTTCGCCAGCGATTCTTCTAGTGTGATATTCGCCAGAACATAAGGACCTTTGATCGGTTCCAGCCTGCCACCTGCAGCCATTCGCTCTGCCACAGATGCCTCGATTTTCTTGACAACATGAGCATCGTTATCCTCTCTATTTCCAATACTGTGGCGATGATAAGGGATGCTATTTAGGTCTGGAGAAGCCAACTTGTTCTCATATTTCATCCGCTTAGGTTGTGGCTCCTCGTCGTGGAGTATAGTTCCTTTGGTGTCTACATCCCCGTTCGGTATGAGTGGATTGTGGCTTTCCACGTGAGAATAACTGTCCTGCGACTCATGATTGGTAGTTGTAGCGACAGTAAGAGGGGCAGGAAGTTTAACAGGGTCGTTGATAACATGCACTCTCCCAGTAATATCTTGCAGCTGTTCTTGCATTCTAACTAAGTGCTGCCGTAGCAGCTCTACCTGGCCACCTTTGCGTGGCTTAAAGTGCTGATCCACTATACAATCTAGGTTGAATCTCTCGCATCGATGGCATTTGTTAGGCAGGCATTTGACTGCGTCGCATTTCACTTTGTGCTGCCGGCAATGCGTGCAGGCTTTGATTTGTCTTTGCATTCTCAGGTAGCGTCTCGGCGTCTAGAGTACCTGTATTTAGTTGACAATGTCGGGACATATGACAGGCTAATATTGTGCTTCCTTCGGGTTAGGTTGTGGGGAAATAGCGCGGGGTAATGTATAATGACGGCACTGGGATTCGTCTGCACTTATAATGCCTAAGTATTTACGGTGTGTATAGGATGTCTCGATGTGGCCCTATTTTGGTGTTTTAGACGTGGTTTTTTATGGTCTTATCTACGGTTCCATTATTTCCTTGTTAACACGTTTTTACACGATCTATGCCGCAATGTACAAAAAGAGCATGGAGAATTGGGAAAGACGTGCACAATTATTCTCGCTACTATAATTGATGATTTTTTAGCGATATTGCAAACAATATAAGCCTGAGGTTGACAAGTTCACCCTCAAGGTTAACCCTCTCGGTATACTCACCATCCACAGGGTCTGCGTAACTTACAGGGTTAATTCCAGTCCACAGGGACTGCACCTTGTCACTAGGGTTAGCACAGACGGGACAATCCCGGGTGTCACAAGACCGCATTTACAAGCGGCAAGGTAATACCAGTGAAGATAGACACGTGAGGCTACTCCCAGTTAGAAAATGACGATAAAGGTGTCTATTCACCTGACACTTAAACCATCCACAGATGATTAGTATTACACTTTTAAATTGTCGGAGGTCACGCCGTCTACCAAGGTAATTGGAAGTGACCCCGTTAGTATTACAGACTTAGCCTGTTGCTGGAAATAAGAACGGAGGCTTGATACTACTAAACTATATTGGGGTAGACTAGCAGGGAAATAAGCTCTCTCGATTACTAAGAATAAAAGAGGTAAATATGTCAGGTGAGTAGACGTAAGTCGTATATTCTCCAACATAAATAACTGTTTAGATGTGCAATCAAATTAGGAAACATAACGTGGTCAAAAGAGAAGATTGGTTTCTCAGTAGCTTTATGGTAACTTAAAATACGAATCAACTAAATATACCAAGATTTCACCAAAGCTGTATACCTTATTGTCAGTGTATAGCTGAATTACTCAGTATAGATGTATATACATAAACAGCAGGTAACAAAATTCAAAATCACAAGTTAATATGTGTTCAGAGTAAGTACTACGATCACTACGTTATAATCAATTGCTCTATTTCTCTCAGCATATTACAGATATATCTTGAAGAAAGTATTGGAATGAAGTGAATCTATTACAATATGGGGACTTATTTTTCAAGAAAACACTTCCGGACTTGTTGACTGAGATTAAATTTTTTTCGGAACGTGATAGTTTATACTGTACAGGTATGCCGACAATACAAACATATGGCTGCGATTAATGTACCTCATAAAATTATATTAGGAACAGCGCATAAGCCCAATAGCCTATTTCCACTTTCGTACCCGTTATGTTTACACTGCCACCCTCCATAATATGCTCTATATTTTCGAGGGTTGTGTTTTCCTGGGTCATAACAGGTTATTTAATTAGCATCAACTGGTAGTAGAAAAACAAAATCAGCCGATTATCTGCTGGTAGTATATTGTGGTAAGCGTACAATCTAGGAAGTGATTACAAGCATTCTAAGAATGAATGAAAGAGTTTATGATATATTAGGTATTATATAGTAAATAATGCATAAAAGAGTTGTTATAACTCCAGATATCTACACCATACTCTTTTGGTACAGCCACACACAAAATAATGGTTCATGATAGCAGTATCACGATTTCGCTAGATAAATACATAATGCGCTTGTCTTGGCTGTTATAGCGTATTATAATAATTGTATGAAATAGTATACCATTTACTTTGAGCATAGGTTTTCTGATCCATAGTTATCTATTCTTTACATATCTAAATAAGGGATTTTGTTACTTTCTTATATACGCCCTCAGCCCCCCTGAGATGAAATACTCTGGATTACCAATAAATGGACAGTGAAATCCAATTAAAACAGTGCTCTAATTTCTTGATAGGCTAGATTGTTTAGTATTTCATGTCTGCTCCCCTCGAACTTTTACAAAGCCCCTTCATTTTGAAAATTGCTCATTCATTGCCCCCCTCTGTCCTTTAATGATCCCATTTTGCATACATTTTGGGCCATAATGTAGTGAATACTTCGTTCAAACGAGTTTCATATAGATCATTCGGTTTGTAATGTTACCAGTTATATTATTCCGTTACAACCCCCCTGGTGTTCTCCCAAAGCCCCCTTCACTTTGACAAAGGCCCTTCTGGCACCCCCTGGTGATCCCAGCTTACCCCCATTTTTGACATGTTTCGGGTCACTGCTATGGGTTCTCAGGTCCTGCTATATTCATATAGTACACTCATTCGGTGCTATTCCTCGGTATACTCTTCCATATCAGCCCCCCTCAATTTCTCGCAAAGCCCTCTTCATTCTTGAAAAAGCCCCCTCCTCTGACCCCTGTGCTCTATGACAATCCCAAAATGCCACAGTTATAGCTCATTTTGGGTCACGCTGCAGTGAAAATTCCGATAAAACGAAATAAACCTAGCTTGTTTAGTTTCTAATATTAACAATTCTATTAATCCGCGACTCTCCCTCTCGAATTCTCACAAAGATCACTTCGATTATCAAAATTGCCCCTCTTCTGCCCCCTCTGCCCCCCTAGAATTCTTTCAAAGCCCCCTTTATATTTGAAATATTTCCCATTTACCCCCTGCAACCCCTGATGATCGTGAACGAATACTTGAGTTAGGCAATTTAGGTATATATAATAAATTCGTCGTATTTCCAAACATACCTACCCCCGCCTGGAATTTTTGCAAAAGCCCCCTTAATTCCGAAAAGCCTCTCTACCTCTGCTGCCCCATCTATCCCTAGTACTCTTGATTTACTCCCATTAATGGCACAGTTCAGGCGACTGTTATATGGATGACTGGTTCATGAAAGCTTGATGTAGTTCATGCTTTCTCCACTATTATCAGGTATGCTACCCCATGTTCATCCTCTTCTACATCTGATTCATTCCAAATTACCCGCACTAAAAATACTTATCTCCAAAAATAGTAAAAAAAACTTTTTGTAATGAAAGAAGTGAATAATATATACTGTTATATTAGTCGGTTATACATAAGATATTAGAGTACTGAGTAGATACCCTTGCAATATAAACAATTCAGAAATACTGGTTACTTAAATATATTCATTATGCGCCTGTCGTGGGGGCCAATGTTCTCGGTAACCTATATGGTAACGACCATATACGATATAATAAGTTGTAGAGTCTATCTATTTACAAATTAATTCAGATGTTGTGACCCTAAATCTCGCAAAAAAGTGAAATGTAGACGCTGTTTAAGTGAAATTTTACATGTGATGATTTTTAACAAGCGAAATTCAAGAATTGGAGTCTTGGTACTACCTAAATTATATTGGGATAGACTAGCAGGGGAGACAAGCACCCCGTATTATTAAGATCAGTGGGGGTTCAAATGTCAGGTGAGTAGACGTAAGTCGTATATTCTCTAAGAATATATGGCGGATTCTTAGTAGACATATACTGTCTTTATATATCCACTCTATCTGAGGAATCTGCAGCCCCTATGACTTAACTTAAATTCTTTAGAGTGAAATATAGCGTATGTGAACAGGAAGTTTTAATTATGAGTATATAAATCACACTCTATTTCGATCATTCAAAATACACAAAATCTGACTGCGTAGGAGCGGTAGCACCTATAGATGACCTCAGGTAAAATCATAATACGCTTATAATGGGTTTAATAGTTACCATATGGTATAATATGATAGATTTATATAATATAATGTTTATATATAACATATAGGCATAGGTCAGCGGATATCTGGTTGATTCGAAGAACTACCCATTCTGAGGAAGTTGTGGTCTCTAAGGTTCGATTTATATTTATATGGAGGATAATAAGGAGCCTAATAATCAAAAGAGGCATTGTATTTTCTCCGTAAATTAGGCTCGGTCCTCAAAAATGCTCGTGTGCAGTAGCCGTACCACGGCTCTGCAACTCTAGATGAAAGTATAATGTGCTGGAACTGAAGGCTTAATATTTTTGGTATCACATAGTCTAACAGACATACAACTAATTCTCGTCCCTTTCTCTCAAAACTATCGGAGTACACGGAAATCGATTCATCAGATTTCTGATGAAACGTAGTATAGCCTTCTGGGCATCTGCCTTCTGGAGCAATGAGATATACTAGAGGTATTTCGTGTAACCATCTTTGATTAACATGAATCGCCATGTGATGTCCAATATGGAGAGTCCTTAGCTTTCTTAAAGAAATAACTGATTGGACCAGATAAATACACTTGCAGAATATGCAATAGAGCTGGACTATCATATGTTATTTTAGAAGGATGAGAAGTTGGTTGCGCCTTATTGAATGTCACTGCCTAGAAAGTTGAAAAGGGTGTGTGCACCAGATACAGAACTACCTATCATCCCTAGTAATGCCTTAATTCTGTTACTGGCTGGCATGACCAAGTAGGTAATGCGATCGATTTAAATGGAAGCGCCTGGATGCTGCTGCTTACAACTAGGAATTATGGAGAAACATGTGGAGTTTATATTTCGGTTGTTGCTGAAAGTTAGACGTACCACAGAGAAATTATCTACCATTATAAGTCATATCCGTTGGATAGCAGGTCTCTTCCATTTTTATGTCAAACAGGTATTTTTATAAAAGCCATTATTCGTTAGGACAAATAGAGCCAAAAAGCTTATTACTGCGAATCAGTACCCCGGCGAATGAGCGCCGCAACTACTACCAGAGATATGTTTTTCAGGCCCGTAACTGAGGCATGCGAGGGCAGTGAGTGGTGCTCGATGTTATCCACGAAATAGTCAAGCCGGGGTACGGCTGGTACAGGTTCTTATCCTCGCACTTGGTGATATTGCAGCTCGACGGGACACACAATGGCAGTTCATGTTACAAGAGAGCCTTCCAGAAGCTGAAGAACATTTCTTCTAAGGCTATAGTTGACCTTGTGCTTCATTTGCTGATGATTACTGCCGAACCTGGTACTCTTAAGCCCGTTAGTTTCAGCTTCTTTGAGTGAAAAACCAGTAACTTCAGCAGGTTCGTTCTCGTCGAAGAGTGTGGTGCATGACGACGTTGCCAAGTCCTTCATCGATTGTGACAAGTGGGTCCCTGTTCCAATGATGAGCATGCAACCATCGAAGCTGCCGGTTTAGCGCAAGATGCCTGTATAGCGGCAAGTATTCTGCCAAACAGGCACCGCGTGTAAATAATTGACGGCGACATACCGTCTGCTCTTTTTGGTATCTTTATGCCTATACTAAAGGACAAGCGTGGTACCACAACGCGCTAGGAATAATATCTAATTGTTTGCAAAGAATTGTCTTTTCTTTCTTGCTTTTTTTGTTTTCTCCGTCTTTATGCCTGAACTAAAGGCAAGCGTGCGGTGAAATACGCTGGATAATTGGGGACGACCTATTGTCTGCTCCTTTAAGTTCTAGCTAGGGGGGATATACATATGGTGACACTTGTTGCTCTTTTTTTTTTGCTTTTTTTTTGTGTTCACTCTTCATGCCTCTGTAATGCGGGCATGAATGGTTCTAGCTAGGGGGGGGAAATGAGATACATAAGGTCAAGACGCTAGTTGCTGCTCGGTTATGCGTGGAGACTGCGGTTGTCAACTATCATGTGAGCGCAGGTCTTGACACTGCTTGCAGCTCTGCTATGCGTGGAGACTATAATAGCCCACTAGCATGCGAGCGCAGAACCTTTTGGTTCGAACCAGTCCATCCCGTTCTCACCCTTAGGCTTAGACACATTGGCCTGCCAGAG
>JAKTRX010000053.1:0-26325 GCA_030579915.1 Starmerella bombi
AGAGTGAACACAAAAAAAAAAGCAAAAAAAAAAGAGCAACAAGTGTCACCATATGTATATCCCCCCTAGCTAGAACTTAAAGGAGCAGACAATAGGTCGTCCCCAATTATCCAGCGTATTTCACCGCACGCTTGCCTTTAGTTCAGGCATAAAGACGGAGGAAACAAAAAAGCAAGAAAGAAAAGACAATTCTTTGCAAACAATTAGATATTATTTCTAGCGCGTTGTGGTATCACGCTTGTCCTTTAGTATAGACATAAAGATACCAAAAAGAGAAGACGGTATGTCGCCGTCAATTATTTTTACCCGGTGCCTGTTTGGCAGCATACTTGCCGCTATACAGGCATCTGGCGCTAAACCGGCAGCTTCAATGGTTGCATGCTCATCATTGGAACAGGCACCCACTTGTCATCCTCAATGAAGAGCTGCGCTTCGTCATGCACACATTGTTTCGAATCGATGAGAACGAACTTGCTAAACTTACTGGCAGTTCACTCAAAGATGCTGATACTAATGGGCTTAAGAATGCCAGGTTTGGCAGTTACCTTAGGCAAAATATGACCTTGAAAGAAATGTTCTTCAGTTTCTGGGAGGACTCTCTTGTCACATGAACTGCCAATGTGCGTCCCATGTGCGTCCCGTCGAGCTGCAATATCACCACAAGTGCGGGGGCATCAATCTGTACAAGGCATAACCCGGCCTTGACTATTTCAAGGAGAATATCGAGCGCGGATCACTGCTCTCGTATGCCTCAGTTATGAGTCTGAAAGATATCGCTCTGGTGGTAATTACGGAGCTGATACTCAGTACGCCAATTCACAGAAATACACTTATTTTCTCGAATTGTGTTAGCCGATAATGTTTTTTCCAAATACTTGTTTAACACAAAAGATGGAAGAGTCTTATTCTTAGAGGGAAATGACCAGTAATGGTAGATACATTCTCTGCGGTACGTCTAGCTCTCAGCAACGACGACTGTACAAACCCCACAGAATTCTCCATAACCCTAGTTGCAAGCAGAACCCCGGCGGCGCTTTTGTATACACCAGTGGCTACCGGTACCGACAGAGTTAAGGCGTCAATAGGGGTGAGAAACAATTCTGTATCTGGTAAATACACTCTTACCAGCTGTTTAAGCTGTAATATTTACAAGATGCGCCAATTTCTTATCTTTTAAAAACAACACATGATAGTCAAGCTCTGCTTCATCTTCTGCGTGTGTATCTATAGGGGGCCCAATCAATTGCACTTTCAAAAACGATAAATATGAACATTCTCCATCTTTTACATCACACAGTCTATTCATGTTAATCAAGGATGATTACATGGAATTTCACTGGTACATCCCACTGTTCCAAAAAGAGGATGTCCAGGTTTACTACGATTCATCAAAACTCAGAGGAATGAATTCCTGTACAATCTGATAATCCTAATTCGAAACTCGTTTGAACGAGGTATTTATTACATGGTGACCCAAAATTTATACGAAATGGGAATTATTAAAGGGCAGAGGGGACAATAGATGAGCAATTTTCAAAACGAAGGGAGATATGGGAAAAACTGAGGGGAGTTTTCTATTCATTGAAGAAGGAAATCTAAAAAATTATTAAATTAGTGGGATCGATAATATATTAGAGTGCTGAGTAGAAACCCCTTGCAATACAATACAAGACAAGAACCAAAAATGATATTTGGAGTCGGTACCCCTAGATTTCTCTCGAAGTCCCCTTAATCTTAAAAGAACACCTTTTCTACACCTTTTGCCACATAACCTCCAGTTAGAACACATTTTCGGCTACCATGGAACGACTACTCAGGTCAGACAAGTTTGATATAGCTCGCACATTCTTCGTTACAACAATATATGCAATTCCGTGTCGGTTCTCCTCGATATCTCGCAAAGCACCCCTCGTTTTTTCGTAATGCCCTCTTCTGTCACCTCTGCTGCCCCTAGTAATGCGCAACCCAGAAAGCTTCTAGGTGGCTACACTGCTTGATACTCTATATTAGATGGCATGTGTGCTAGAGTTGCTTAAAATCATGTCATTGTCACAGCTCTCGTCCATTATACGTCAATAGTGCGCTGTGCAACCGGGTGGCTTCGGATGTGGCTACGAGGTTTGGTACTTCCATGTAATGTCTAATGCTTTATCGCTAAAGATGATTTTTAATAATTGTACATCATAGCTATACGCTTCGGTATTCTAGTCTAGTTGTCTAATTTCGCTCTGCAGCTCAGAAGGCTTCAGAACTGGACACACGATTTGGAATTTCGTGTAGACCACTTATCTCACGCTTACGGTCCGCTAACTTTTAATGATGATACATTCTAATACATTACATCTTCTCATCGCATGCCTATTGTACCCAGACCCAGAAAGCTTCGGATCTGGCCATAGATTTGGACTCTAGTGTAGACCATACATCTAACGATTACGGCCCGCTAAAGCTAGATCTTAATGACTATACACTCTAGTCTATTGCATTGGATGCCTATGTGTATTTTACTTACGTCCTATGGTTTCATATCCGAAAATCCGGCTTATCACTTTGGTGTATTGTATGCTAAAGCTAGTTTATCATTATACACTCTAGGTCATCGCATGCTACTAGATGTGGGCCTTGAAGCTGGTGTTGCCGTTCCACTTCTCGCCAGGCTGGAGCGTGGTGAACTTGGAGACATTGCCCTTTTCTACACACAGCATGTGTTGGTAACCCGATTTAGGACTGAAGTCAGCCAATCCCTCGGCACCCTCCTTCCAGGGGTTCCACACAACGGTATCAGTGAGGGTTTTCGAAGAATTGAGGGTGAAATACGGCTTCCCACCATTGGTGATCACCTCAGTCTGTGGAGCGGCTTTGTACACTCGGTCGACCTCTCCGTTTATTGCGACAGGCTTGGTGTCGCTGCGATCGTCAGCATCGACCACCTTATTGTAGAACACCAGGTTGTTGAGGCCCTCTATGGCAGCCTGGGAGATGTCAGGCACTCGGAAGTAGGTGTGGAACAGCACGTTGAAGTCGAAGGGCTGCGAGCCGGGGTTCTCGACATCCATCGAGATCTCAAGCGTGGTTGGGTCGGCCAACTTGACCGAGTACAACAACGTGAAGTCGAACTTCCACTGCTGACGGGCCTCATCCACCAATTGGTCCGGAGACAGTGCGAGCTGGGCCGTGGTCTCGTCGATCTGGCCGAGGAACTCCCACACACTCGTCCTGGCGAACCCGTGCTGGGGCAAAGCATCGGTGGCAGCGTGCTTACCGCTAGCGGGGCCAAATCGCGGAAACACAAGAGGAATGCCACCACGAACAGCCTTGGTGCCGTCGAGCTTCGCGGACTCACTGAGGAACAGCTTCTCTTCACCGTTTACTTTCCAGGACAGAACAGTGGCACCATACTTCAGGATGGTCACCGAAGTGTTAGGCGAGCTCGGATGTGTGATAGTGATAGTAGTGTCGTCCGAGGTGATAGGCATGGTTGATGAGGTGTAGCAAAGCCGGTGGCTGTTGTGATGTAATTAATTACCCCACACCCTCTTGATGCAGAACGGTCGTGACCAAAAATAGAATAAGCACTGCATGCGGCTACTTCTGCATATATAACATGTTGTGTCAAATAACTACATAATACTCATTTCGGCTGGTTAGCGTACTCAGCAGGATCCTGATCTGGCTCGTGCCACTCCACCTGGCTCCACTGCTTGTAGTTGCTGGACCAGTAGTCTGCATAGAGCTCCGATTCCTTCATTCTTCGCCGCTGTATGTTATGGGCCGCTAGAATCTGATCCAATTGTAACTCTGCAGTATTGTCATTGGCCGCTGTGTTCACTGTGCGGTGAAAGTTCGCGACATTTGTGCTTCCCAGCTCCTCAAACCCAGTAACTATCTGATTGGCCAGCAGCAATTTGCGATTGTCACTCAGCTTCTGATACCACGAGGTGTTTGGCCGCCATTGTACCCTGGGGTATTTGGGCGGGGCGACATATACCCAAGCCAATCCCGTCCATAGAGTGGCCAGTATAAGCGATATTGGCACAGACGCAGCCCACGCAATGCTGGAAATCACACCGACCATGGATAGAGCCCCAGGAACGGCCAAGCACTGTCGCAGAGGTGCCTTGGGCACTAGATGGAGCATGTCGGTGCACCCTATATAGTTTCTGCGGCCGAGCTCGGTTCGAACAACCGCGTGAAACGTATCAGGGTGCGCATTGCTGCACGTTTGTTTGAGGATCTGTATGCTAGAATCTAGCGAAGGCCTGGGTGGCATCAGCAACAGTTCACGCCATATTTCATTGATCTGCCGTATTATCGGGCCATGACGGTACATTCGGTGTAGTATTGCATTGCGGTCTTCTGTCTTAATGACATTCTGCAGGTGGGGCAGCACCGTAGTCATGAGCGGCTGTTGTGCCACTATCTTAGCTGCCTGCACCGCATTGCAAGCTACACTTGCATCCAGCTGTGTACGCTCCCAAAATCTGTACTTAGAGAGTCTTTTCGCAAGTGTGCGGGTGGTGAGCGGGGGATCGGTGAACATCCACTCTCATACACTGGATCACGTACTGTCACACTCTGGGCACACTCACCCACTCACGGACTCCGTCCAACCCGGCTCGATCGGGTACAACCGTCAGGCCCTTTTTGCACTAAATCTTCCGCACAAACCGCGCCCAAATCACGCCCAAATCACCAAATACAAAGTTCACACGAAATTCGGCTCAAATATAGGTACAACCCTCGTCATGAATTATACACTGGTTAAACTGGGTCGCTGGATTAACCGGACAGTGGATAATCCGACACGCTGTCATTCCCAACTTGTACGGGTATATTCATAACGCACGCTCCACATAACGAGCATTCCACGTTCCGCACAAGCACTCGGTCCATGCAGCTGCCACTAAAACAAGCGCAATTGCGCAATACTGTCAACTTATCTAAAGATGCATAATAAATATTATATAGAAAATACTGTGTTTCTAACACTGGCAGCCTGAGGCCTGGTCGGTGACGTTGGACCCAATATCGACGGTATCGGATCCGCCCTGACGGGCAGCTTGCTGCGGTCGTTTCGTTTCTGCCGGGGTCTTGTTGGCGATGGCCAGGAATATCTTACGCACATTGAGTCCAGTCTTCGCGGAACTCTCAAAAAACAGAATTTGCTCGTCGTCTGCAAGCTTCTGGCCATCGGAAAATGCAACTTTGCGCGACGCTTGCGTAGAGGTTTCGTCATCTACGTCGGGTTTAACCGGGCCGGGCTCACTGCCCTCTTCCTCTCCAGTTAGATCGTGCTTGTTACCTACAAGAGCAATGACAATGTTGGGGCTGCCCTGGGCCTTGAGCTCGTTCACCCAGTGGCGAGCCCGGATAAATGAGGCAGGCTTGGTAACGTCGTAAACCACAAGGGCAGCCTGAGCATTGCGGTAGTACATAGGGGCCAGACTGGCGAATCGCTCCTGGCCAGCAGTATCCCAGATTTCGAACTTGACCGTGCGGTTGGTGAGCTGGCACTTTTGGGTGAGAAATGCTGCACCGATCGTGGGCTCTTTGTTCTCCTGGAATTCGTCACTGACGAATCGCAGCACGAGCGAAGACTTGCCGACTGCCGCCTCGCCTAGCAACACAAGCTTAACATTAGTGGTTGGTTTGGGGGTCTCCATTTTGCGGTTGCTATGATTATTATAGGTAGCCAAGATCCTGGTAATCGTACTGTTCTCTGCAACTGGGTGATGGAAATTGCTTGCCTGTAGGCCCTCGTTTCACTATCGCAATATGGTCTTGATGTGAGGGAGAGTAGGTATATGTGGCTAAGCACAGCGTGTGGAGCTGGGCTGACACACGCCGGCGGCGTCGGTGGGAAAAGGGTGGGTGAGCACACACTGTGTCAGGTGGCAATTGCGCTTGTCGGGGCTATACTGTCGCGAACTCACAACCCCAGTATGGGGATTTGAACCCCGTATGGTGTATCCATCCCGATCGTCCCCAGCTTTACCCACCCTTTCATACCCTCGGCCTTCGGTCTGTCGCAGATACTGCTGTCAGTGGTGTTAAGCGTGTGGGCGAAATAGCGGGCGAATTAACGGTGCGTGATGAGCTATGAACTCGAACATGATGTCGAATTTCTCCACGAACCGGTCGAGGTGCGGCTAAGGCGTCTTTCAGCTAATATTCGCGAAATGATGGTCAGCATGGGGCTACTAAATATCAGTCCAATTCCAGAGGGAATGCGCCAAGAGTTTATCGACTCGCTTGACCGTGTTCCTAAAAAGGATCTGGGTAAGTCTGAAGAATGTGCGATATGTGCTACCCCGTTTCTCGACGACCCCTTCCCCCTAGTGGTGACTCTCCCCTGTGCTGGACACCATCGCTTTGATCTGGAGTGCGTATCGAAATGGTTGAAATCAAGTGGCACCTGTCCAATGTGCCGGCACAATTTCAACAAGCCTAAGAAGAACGACGTTGTGGTGGAGGAGGAGATCTACGATGACATGTACGGATAGTAGTCCGTCTACGCCGTAATTGTTCTGAGGTATGCCCGGATAACTGCACCTACTTTTGGTTGTAGTGAATGTGGCACGCCAACTCTTTCTCCCCATGCAAATAGTAGACGCCTGCCGTCAATTATTGCTGATTCGGGCACATTAGGTGGTTCCGTCTGGGGCGAAAATGTTATGAATGCATACCTTCCTCGTGGAACGCATTCAATCTGCTCAATTGAAGCATTCAGATATGATCTGAGTGTATTTACGTCCAGATCCTCTTCAATGCCATAAACGCAAAGCGTGCGGTGGCTCCCGTCTTGCTTTATCTCCTCAGGTGTGCGAAATCGCGCAATTAGTGCACTTACGGTGGCCACTTCGTTGCTGTCCTCAGCCGTGGTTTCTGCTCGTTGGTTGAACCTCTCCGCAATCGCTCGTAGAACATCGTCTCTATTGGCATCGGTACCGCCCTCCTCTGCTAGAATACGTAACGCAGCTGCCTTTATAGGAAGATCAATGTGGTACTTAATGTCCTTTATGCAACTTTGACAGGCTTCCTGTGTTTCCGCACAGGGCCTGCATATCAGCGTTATACGCGACCGCTTGTTCGATTTCCAATGGTAAGTAGTAAACGGCTTCTGGCATATCCGGCACGAATTCCCGGTGCTGTCCTTAACAAGACGGGGATTTGTACTTCCCAGACATGGTGAACATATATACGGTACCTCCTCGTGTGTGATGGCCAGCATTCGTTGTGGCTGTGATTTTCATCTCATTGCGGGTGTTTTTCACCCACACCTACCCTCACATAACTCCCAAGGCGGCCAGGTCTTAGCCATGCAACACTCTCCTAAACCCCGAAGCTCAGAACAGTCAGCGCATCTATTCAGGGTAAGGGTTATGCTATTCTTAAACGTTTTCTTCGCTCGAATTTTTTCCATCCTGCTACATGATCTCAGATCGTCCAGGAAAAATATAACATTTCATTAAAAAGTATGTTGAAAGGATGCTTTTGAATTTCTTCAACTGAAACAACCATGTGGACTCAAAACAATATGAGCTTTTTAACACTGATCAGCATGCTAACCACTACAGACTCTAGAGAAAATCAATATTACCGGTTATGTTCCCGGAAAAACTAGCGTGTATATAATTAAGCTTCCCGAGGCTAAATAATCGCATGTCTTGACTTAATCAAAGCTATCCAGCGGACTTTCTGGCGCTTGCTCTTTGCGTTTTATCCATATGCTTGCCACTGATATTAGGCTTTTTCCTCGCCCTCCATTTGCGGTTGAGCCTTGTTACAATGACACTATTTTTTTTCGCTGATATAAATAGGGCCAGGGTTTAGATAACCTTACGCATTCCGAGACTGGTTTCCCAGCCATTAGGCGCATAATGCCCCAACCGCGGTGCCTCAACGGGCTGTGACGAAATATTATCCGGCACGGGTATTTAGCAGGCAATAATTTTTTCTTCTTTCCTCACAGAAAACGCCATTGAGCCAAGTCGATCACCCGATTTTCTAATAAATGGCTAGCAGTTTCCGATTCAAATTTGCACCTACTGATAAAATCGAGTCTCTGCTTGCTCGCAACGTTCAATGGGCGAAGAACCTCGATATTCAGAACCCGGGTCTCCTCGAGGTCAACGCCAAGGGCCAGGCTCCTCCTATCCTTTGGATCGGATGCGCTGACTCGCGTGTGAGCGAACATGCATTAGATCTCCTTCCTGGAGAGGTGTTTGTTCACCGTAACGTTGCTAACATGGTGCCGAACTGTGACCCCAGCAGCCAATCGGTTATCCAGCTGGCCATGGAAACCGTTGGGTGCAAGCATATCGTTGTATGTGGCCATACCGGCTGCAAGGGCGTGCAAACTGTCCTTGAGAACCAGCGTGTTGGTGGGTGCTTAGAGGCTTGGCTCCGTAATCTGCGAGATGTCAAGGCCAAATATAGCGACGTTCTTGATAAATTAGCTACAGAGCCAGAGCGTGAAGCCCGACTTGTCGAGCTTAATGTCATCGAGCAGGTTTACAACGTGCGCACAAACGACATTGTTCAGGATCACATTCGCCAGCGCGGCGTGGAGGTTCACGGTCTTGTTTACGACGTTGCTACTGGTCTGCTTAAGCTCCTGGACATTCCCCAGGACCCTGACTTCGAGCACTACGCCTATAACGCGTAGTAGTGCTGAACTGCGTTTACAATAAACGTATAAAATGCGGAACTGCACGCTGCTCAACCCTCACTTAAAAAGAACTGCCCATGATGCATAGAACCGAACTCATATAACTGCCAATTTTTTTCTCTTATTGTATATATTAAACAGCTCTTTCTAGTAAATATTCTAGTATGTTAATCTAAGTAAAAATTGTAGTAGTAATCGAATAATTGATAGGCTAAAGCAGATAACCCCACGCCTGGGATACACCGCCATGTATTGCTTATGCTGAGGAAATCACGCGAACCGAAGTCTAAAGAAATAGCAGATTGTCTAAGTGCTTTTGTTTTGCTGAAACCCTGGAGAGTAGGTTGAGCTAAGAGTAGTTTTGGTAATGGTGAAAGTGCCTCGGTTCGCTCAGGTTTAAGATAAATAACTCAGTATAATCATCACATTTTAAAAGTTGCTGTGTTCTGGTAAGACCTATACACTGGTGAATAGCATCATCGGGAAATCTACTCGTCATCGTCATCCTCAGCATCTTCAGCAGAGATACCGGTACTAGGAGACTGGATCTGGTTGAAACCAGTGAAAGGCTCCGCGTTAATAGCCTCTAGCTCATCATTAGCAGCCTGCTGCCACTCCCTAGACATGGTCTTAGGGCCAGCAGGAAGCAAGGCACGGAGACCGAAAAAGCCAGCCACACCGGCGAAAACACCAACAATAACACCAATGAGAATACGCTGGGCGTCACCCTTAGCGTGAATAGGGCGCCTGGGGCCCCACTCGCCGTAGGAAACGTACCAAGCAGCCTGTTTCTCCAAGGGGGTGAGCTGCTTCCAGTCTACCTTCTGACGCTCAGTAAGAGCAGAGATGATCTCATCGCGATCCTCTTCGGTGAGCTTCTCCCAACGGTTATCGAGCTTTCGCAAAGTAGGTGTTGAGATGGGGGTTTGAGCGGCCGAAGTTGTTGCAGGGGCAGCAGATGCGGTCGAAGCCAAGCGCGAAATGGCAAGGCGGTTACTAGCAGGGGTCTTTAGAAGTGATCTCAGCATGTAAATAAATTTTCAGTAAATGGACTCGTTTTGCTTCTTCCTAGATGCGTATGTATTGGGTTTATGCGTTTACCAATCAAGTTTGAAAGAAAGGGCAGAGGAAGAGAGAAAAATACGACCTGGGTCGGGGGAAGAGGTCAGTGTAGGGAATAATCGCTTACGGTTTTGGCTGGTTGGCTAGTCCTAATAGCTGGCTGCTTATGTCTAAAATACTACGTCATACTGTTATGTTTCAGGAGGTCTTGGTAAATTACTCATGCTCCATAGGGTAGTAAGTAGTAGTTTAGTGTAATTGGTCAATGCAACACACGTATGCTCGGCAAAATACGATGGGTTCGGGCAGTTCAAGTAGTCCAGATGGCCTGGCAGTCTTGGAAAATGCTTCTTTGCCATTGATACTTAGTGATTATGGTATCAGCTACATATACTTGTTTTAACCATTTTTCAAACTGCCTGGTTTCGATCTGGTTATATTATTAGGATATGTAGCGCTAACCCTGCGTCTGTTAATTCCACGTGTGGGGGTGAAAGTGAAGGGGCTTATCTACGAACCTCACCTAGTTGTATACGTAATTTGTACATTGAGTACAACTATTGGAAGCTGGCACATGTCTGTTGTTCTTACAAATCGTGAATTTAATTTACTTTAGATTTCTGCTTCTGTGATCATACTAACGGGACTCGGTATTGGTTCGAAACCTAGGGAAATCAGCAGAAACGAGATCGTATGCCCATCGAATATAATTAGCACAGTATAGCACTAGTTTTTCACTTGATACTGAAAATTATGTTTTCGGTGCGCCAACCTTGTTTTATGCTATTTTACGCATATTGCAGTATTAAAAAAATTAATTTAGAAAATGTTGTTATTGCATCGGCGCGTTAAGTCATACACGGCGGTGAGAAGCAGAACACATGCACAGTTGAGGCCGTAGTACACGTGATATGCTTCTTTTTCAAGTCGTCAGGGGCCAAAGTATTGTGGAAGTCGCAGCCCACACATAGTTTAAGAAAATTGGTCAATACGTGAGTGTGTTACAGTAGTGAGCGTAACGCTTTTGCAGAAGCAGACCAGATTAAGATAATATCTGACGCAAAATTTGGCTAATAAGTCAAATTATTGATTGTGCTTGTTCAAGAATAGCCTATTAAACTCTGTTATCACACAACACCGTCCATATAACAGTGTGTTCTCTTGAATTGGGCCAACAGAATCAACAATAATTGTACGATTTTGCTATATTGTGTGATTGCTGTTCTTTATTCAATACATTTAAAGAGTCGATGAATGATTCCAATCTCGCGTATCTTTCTGATGATAGCGATGGAAGCTCTCTCCTTATATCGCCTAGACGTTTGAGGCCTAAAGGCAAGATAGATCCCAAGAAAGATCATTTAGTATCAGAAAAACCACCTACGACCCATAGTCCTATATACAACAGGGCATCTAGTTATAGGTCTAGTGTGAGTGAAGACCTTAACCGACTGACTGATTCGCAATACTCTTACACCTATGACCAATCTACTGGAAGTTTGTTAAGTATACGGCTTTCAGCGATGCAGAGAAGTTTGTTGGCCATTCAAAGTAACGGTGATCAACCGGATACTAATGATGACCACTTAGATGTTTCCCGTTTAAAAAATTTAGCTGAAACGACTACACCCTCAGCTCATAAATCTAGGCTTTCGATTCCATTGGATGATCATGAACGTCAAACAGATGAGGAAATGCTAGAGTTTTTAACAGTCCCTTATATGGATCTGGCTCCTGAGGACCGACCCTTTATTAGGCCACCATCCATGGTTCACCGAGCTTCTTCAATGATCTTAAAGAAGAGCCAGCTCAATGGATCTGATAAAGCATTAGAAACACAAAACAATTTTTGTGGTATTCCTACTCCTCTGCCTCACCAGCCGGTGAAAGGTGCTAAGGGTCAAGCGCTATTCACTACCGATATTGAAGCTCCGTTCTATATTAAGACATTAAATGATGTGGCAGGCCAGATCATGGGAATATCTAAGCAAGAAGCGCAATCTCGAAGTTTTCTTGAGCTTGTTTCTCCTCATCTTCGTGAATGGCTACAGACCAAAATACAGGGCACTAGCCATGATAATATGAAGCGGGTCAGACTTAGTGGAGATATTCTGCAGCTTGGTAGGCGGCTGGTAAGCGTTTGGGTAGAAGCACCTGATACTGGTGTTCTGATTTGGGTGATCGGTGAGGTTCCTAGTACTCGAATTGAGATGCCATCACCTCTTTCATCCCCATCACTATCGAATGCTGATAGTTTCAAATCATCGCAATCCTCATGTAGAGGGATTCATCGCGTAACTAAACCCAACGATAGTACTTCACTATTTGAGAATGTTTATCTTCAAGGAGAAAATTGTTTGTGGCGCCCGCAGACTATTGGATCGACTATCATTATCGATGGAGTAACCCAGCGTATACTGAGTTATAACAAGGCATCTTTGAGTATGTTGCTTGATGTTGATGGGGATGAATTGGTTTCTTCCCCAGTTTCAACTATTTTACCCCAGTTTCCTCAGTTTTGGTATTCTATCTCTGAATTTTGTATCACACCAGGTGTAGTAGTCTCTGAACATGCCTTCCGGAGATTAGTTGGAGTTCCTCTGGAATCATCTGGGTTTGTGTCTCCCCATCCTTCACGAGACCCATCTCATTCTATTGTTATCAAACATAAAGAATTCAGCGCTTATGTTGACTTACAAGTGAGAGTTTTGAGTGGCAATATTCTGGTTCTATGGGTGAGTTATTCTCAGCAATTTCTTGCTTCCCCCTGTGATTTGCTGCCCCAAATTGTTTCTGTTACCGCAGCTACTCCTCCGATGACACCAAATAGAACCCCTAACAGAACTCCTAGCCATACTCCTAATAGGACTGACTACGATTCTCCAACCATTTCTCCTAATGAAAGTTTAGTGAATTTAGTCCCTAACAATCTTCTAACGTCTTCCTCGCATTCTACTGAGGAAAATACTAGTGTAGAGGATTTAAGGAGAATAAAAGTTGGTTCAAAACGCAGGGAATTAAAAATTAGTTCCTTTGAGACCATTCAAGAGCTTGGACATGGCGCCTACGGTGAGGTAAAACTTGTTCGTACCCCTTCTAAACGTCATGTTGTAGCTCTTAAGTCGATTTACAAAGATCGTATTTTGGTAGATACCTGGTCTCGAGATCGCGAATTGGGTACAATTCCTAATGAGATTAAGATCTTAAACCAATTACGTCCATATCACCATCCCAATATTGTGTGGATGATAGACTTTTTTGAAGACAATAAATGCTACTATTTGGAAATGCTCCCATTTGGGAGTCCTGCCATGGATTTGTTTGATTTTATCGAAACTAAAAGCGTAAATTCCAGCCAGATCGAACTACGTAGTATCTGGCAGCAAATTGTCAGTGCCGTCGCGCATACACATTCAATGGGGATTGTCCATCGAGATATTAAGGATGAAAATGTGATAATAGATGACCATGGAGTTGCCAAATTAATTGATTTTGGTAGTTCTGCATATGTTAAGCAGGGTCCATTTGACTTGTTTGTGGGAACGGTAGACTATGCATCCCCAGAAATAATACAAGGCGAGTTGTATAATGGTCCACCTCAGGATGTATGGGCACTCGGTATTCTCCTCTACACTATTCTGTTCCGAGAAGTTCCATTTAAAGACTCTAATGAAATCATTTCTACAGAAGTACATGCGAATGCCCCTAGTTTCGGTGATCCATTTTTTAAGCTGATTCTTCAAAAAGATCCAGCTTCCCGACCCTCTGCTCAAGAGATTCTTGACATGTTGGTATAATATGGATCTGGTTATTTTCTATTATCTATTCAGTATATGAACCATATGACACACTACTGTATGTTTGGCTCTACAGTGATGATATCTATTTATTCGAACTGAGGAAAAACTAAAATTTAAAAAGTATATTGCTAAATAGTATAAGTATTTTAAGCACCATTAAAATACACTATCTGGCAGTAACAGCTTTACCTCGGAGCCAATTCAACCAAGTTACTTCTATGAACTTTCTGTCACCGAAATCACCACAAAGGTATCTTAAAATGGTAAGGCTAAAAGACGCAATTATTGACATACCAAGTATAGCCACCATAACCATGTTGGAGTTCTTATAACCATGTTTAGCATCAGCAGGCCAGCCGGAATATAAGGCGTAGGAAGTCGTTACTGAGCCAGTATTTCCCAAACCAGATATTAAAGCACATACCATCGCAACACCAATATCGCCGTGGCGCTCATGGAATATTGTAGCACCAAGAGACATTGTGGTAGGTACCGTAGGGCCAAGGCCAAAACCACAAATAAGAAGTCCACCCCAGCGCTTCCATCCTCCATGAGCATAAGTGGTCACAAATAGTCCACACATGATAATCATGGTACTTATGCTGAATATAAGTGGCCTGTGCTGTGGGAAGCGATCACTGATGGGAGTAACAATGAGAATAGCACCAAGATCGAATAACCAAATAGGCGCCGTGAGTAAAGAGAGTGTGATGGGTGACCATTTCGGATTAATAGATGTTAAAATTGTAGTGGCATAGTTTACAATTGCAATACCGGTACCAACAACCCCGAAGTACATGAGAACCAATGGCCAGATACGAATATCAGATAAAACAGCAAAGAACTGTTTCCACGTCCACCGGTTATCTGTTTTATTTTGACGAAGAAGCTCTCTCTGATGGAGAAAGTTATCCTTCTCATTTAATGGCCAAATTTTCTGACCACGAGGTCTATTGGGAAGCCAGAACACAAGAAGAAACCCAATAGTAATAGTTATCACCCCATATATAAGGAAATTCCATTGGTACCCAGTAAACCCGCGTTCGCCATCCATCTTCTGAAAACAAGCAGCTAGGAGTCCTCCTACAGCAGTAGAAAGCTGGGCTGCTGTAAAGTAGTAGCCAATCCGTGAGGCAAGATACTCACTGGGATAAAACATGGAAATATAGTAAGCCATGCCAGGCCATATTCCCGCCGTAGCTACTCCAGTAAAAAATCTAATTGCTTTTATCCCCGCTGCGTTCTTTACAGCTGTAATACAAGCGTATACAAGTCCAACGGTAATAACAATTCTGCTTATCCAAATTTTAGGAGTAATAAACGTAAAACAGAGGTTCATAGGAAGATCGAAAATGATATAGCCAACATAGTCCAAGGCAGTAGCAGTAGAAATATCATGTCGTTGAAGATGAAGGTTCATTGGAATGCTATGGCCTTTGTTTTTGTTCATAGTTAACGCATTACCGTAAGCAGCTTTACCATATGTTGTTAAAAAGTACAATACCCATAGTGCAGGGATTATTCGTAAATCCAATTTACGATACATTTTTCTCAATTCGGTTTGGCTTGTGACTTCTATAGATGAATCTTCATCACCAGTAACAGTTACTTTCGTAATGGGGTTTTTGTAAACATCTGTATGGTGCTTCTCAATATCAGTGAGCTTCTTTTCATCTTCACCAAGCACTATCTCCGATAGTATTTCTTTAAAGGAAGGCATCTGTATTTAATTAATAGATTGAATCTCCGAAAATACTGATGGCTTCAAGTGTTGATCCTCAGGTATTAAAAAGTGGGGTATATATACTTAAGCCACGAATATGTTGGCTCATATAAAAAAAAAATTGGGTTGCATATATGCAAGATAATCACCTCAGATCTAAACTAAATATTATCTATGCGTACCCTTACTCTTACGAGTAATCATGTATCCCAGTATGTCTAAATGAGACATACTTCCCTTACCCTTAGGGTGGTGAATTGCTAACGTGTATAATAGTGAAATTCTATCTAGGATAGGTTTTATTAAATGTTGTGGCTAATAAAAGTATTTCTAACATATACTATTTCTATAGTAAATTCCGTCATATCATTTCGCCAGACATACCAGGTTATATGTTTCGCCTACCTACAAGGTGTGACTAAATTTTACTCCCAAAATTATGCATAACGAGGCGCAGCACCATATTTTATTGTTCGGTTATATTCGTATTGTCACAACCCTAACTAATGTTTCACATGTGATAAGATCAGAGAGAAGCCACACTATAGTTATATCACGTGGTGTGTGTACTTGAGTCATGTAGTTATATACTCAGTGTATAGAATACTAGACATGATTTAATTATCTCACAGCTCATCAACAGATACTCTAATCATCTCGACATCACTAAATCACCATGATTTTATTACCTATTTTGTACCATTCAGAAACATAGCTAGAACGAACTACTCACATGAGAATAACTCTCATGTAGATAGTCACTTGAATCTATAAGATATCAATTGCGTATCATGTTCGCAGATATAATTACTAGCATCCCCAAGTTACTAACAAACGGTTTATCCTCGACATAGTAGGTCCTAGCTTTCTAAATAGCATCATGAAATAGGCTGAGATAAAACATCATCATAGTTTAAGTCACTCTGAGCAAGAATATGGTCTTTACGCACATACCAATACACGATGCCAGTGAATAAAACAATAACTGACGCCAAAGGTGCTGCAAAATATGGCAGACCAGCCTTGTGAGTTGGAGGTGGAACCCATGGAAATATCAAAATAACCAGATTGAAGACAGCAAAAAAAATGATAGTAAAGCGTGGCGCACGATAGCCCCCTTTCCAATTCCAGCTTTCCGGATGCCTATGCACAGCCAAAAGGCCCAAACTTATCAACGTAGCAAATACCGTAACGGGGTAGGTGCTGCTATCAATCACAAAATTATAAACATCTCCCGGTGGAGGTAATGTAAGCGTCAATACAGTCATAAGTAGGTGCAGGGCTAATCCCGCAATTGGAGTGTTCCATGGTTGTTCAGATGCTAAAATGTTAGAAAACGGCAGAATATTATGTCTACCGACTTCCTGTATTACTCGGCTGGCTGCATAGGTGACGACCAGAATGTTCCCTAGGTTAGACAAGCATATTACCAGAGGAAGAAGTTTAGCAGCTGTTGATTCACCAAATAATCGTAAAAGAAAAATACCTGCAATAACAACACCAGAATTTGCCACATCCTCTTTAGGGATAATCGCGAAGTATGCGTAGGTACAGAGACTGTACAAAAGAGTAATGCCCACTAAAGCTATAATCCCGGCCTTCATAACAGTACTTTTGGGATTCTTAACCTCACCCATGACCATGTTGCATGTTTCCCAGCCTCTAAATGAGTATGATATGCGCAAAAGTGCAACACTAACTTCATAGAGCCCACCTCCAAACCCATCATTCTTCCATAGCTGTTTTCCAAAATTGTGTCTTGCTACTTCTCCATTGTCGACATTGATGATTCCAGTAGCTAGCAATGGTCCGCATAGGGCAATCAATACTAAAATGAAAACTTTAGCCATGCCCAGAGTGTTGAATGCTGCCCTTCCGGCTTTAGGAAAACGCGCATGAAGCATACAAATAATTCCAACCGCGATAATTGCTATCCAGCGTGTAGCCGTTTCCCCCGGGGTATATCCCAAACCAAGTTGAAGGTAGTTACCAAATGCATAGCTGTTAGAAGTGCTGAAACTAAGCAGAACTGAGCTCACTGAAAAAACGGTAAGCACCAACCGAGGAGGCCAATAATACACTCTCTCTAAATAGTTTTTTTCGCCACCACTTTGAGGCATTTGCAGCCCATACTCTAAATATACGGTAAAGCCGCATGCAGAAATAGCACCCCCTATTATCCATAATGCTAATGACCAACCCACACATCCAGTGAGTTGATAAATTGATGATGGAATGGAAAATATTCCTGTACCAATGATCCGATTTAATATCAGGAACACCGCCGAAGTGACTCCCAAATGCCTGCGATTGATCTCACCAGGTATCAGTGGGGTCTCTTCATCAACTGACGAAGGCATTTGTTTGTCTCCTATGAATGAATAAAAGTACTAATTTGTTGTTCTATCTTGGTTAACGCGAAGCCTTCTTCAACCCAATCATGGTAAAATATGGGGTATCTCTCCCCCGACACGTGATATAGCATTATGTATAACTCCACACAATAGCAGTAATAGTAGAGCAACAGTATTGCTAGGTCGGTACTACTACAAGTAGCAGTAATGATTCAGATATTAGCATTAAATTTTATATTTATATGGCATCGGCACCATAATTGATGCCCCAACCAGAATTCCCCCCAGTGGTAATTTTTCAACTAGTAGCATAATACCTGAATATATATATCTGAATATATGTGTATGCATATATATAGTGTAGTAGTATTAATGGCGGTAAGAGCGGTCTCGTTCAGCGCCCTCAACCAGTTTATCGCCAACCTTAAGACCCTTTCGTCTTCTAATCTGCTTCACGTAGTTTAATGCCAAGTTTTCACGGTCTGCAGTTTCACCAAATTCCTCGACTTCTTCCTCGGTCGTAGGCACCCAGAAAGGATCCTCCTCAAGTAATTCAAACTTAGAGAACGTCAATTGAGGGTTAGCCGCACCACTGGTCTTTTTACGGATTTCCTCGCTGAATCCTATGCTTTCAATGACGGGAATTTCTGCTCTAATGAGCAAAAACGGAGTCCCTTCTTTCAATTCCTCGGTGATAACCTTGCCTCTACGTCGTGTGATCACACCATAAGTACGGCCCAAAACTTCAGTGCTAGCCTGAATCTCACATAGATACATGGCCAACATGATCCTCTGGCCCCATTGTTCCATTGCCTCGTGTATCGCCCGTTTGGTTGCAGATATCAAACGCCTTTGAGCAATGACACTTACTTCATTAGATGGGTTTGAAAGCTCTTTGATGATGACGCACACGCCATGTACGGGCTCCTCGATTAATGGACCGCGGGACATAGCTGTTGAAAAACCAGTAATAATACTCTGAGAGCCGAATCCTTTATTTTTGATAATACCCTGTGATGTCTCATCTAGAAGAATATTACTTCTAATAGTCGTTACCGCTGAGTCGCTAACCTTATGCTTTTCTTCGACAGGGCGAACCTCAATTACCAAACGGCAACCACTAATATCAATTACAATTGGGCCCTCACCTGTGTATGGGGCACATATAGTCTCACGGAAGGGGACCACTGGTGGGGAAATATCAAGTTCAACTTTAGCGTACCGATTGGCCATATCATTCAGGCATCTTTCAAGATGTAACTCACCAGAAGTAGCTAAAATAAATTCACCAAGAGGACTGATTTCGAACTCTACGCTAGGATCGGAAATATTCAGAAGCGTAAGGCCTCGTTCCACCTCGTCCAGCTTGGTGGGATCACGAGGTTCCACGGCTACACGTAGAATAGGAGCAGCCACTTTAGCGGAGCGGGCTAAGTTAGGACCTACCATCCCCGGTTGAACCAGCGTGCCACTTTTCACGATATAATCATCCAAGCCTGCAAATCCAACAATTGCACCAGGGCCTGCTTGGGATACACTTACAATATCGCGACCCATGAAAATATAAACACCGGTGATTTTCACCTTGGTTCGATACTCCTCTGGGTTTGCTGGGTCATGGCGAGGCCCAAGGAGGTCTAATTCCATACCTGGTTTAAACACACCGCTGAAGATCCTCGAGAATCCTAAAACTACTGTTTTAGACTCAGAATCATTTTTGGTAAGTCGTTCACTTTGCAACCTTAAAGCTGCTAGTCTATCGGCCATTGCACGAGCGCCAGATACTGGACTACTTGAGCATGCATCAACCGGTGCAGTGACAGGAATGTCAGACTCAGGTATGCTTACCACTTTAGAAATGTACGCTAGCGGTGGGCCGTTGATATCAGCTGAAGCCATGGCCACTTTCAGGTCAGGGTCAATTCTATCAGGACTTGGTGTGTTTTTCAAAATGCAATCAAGGCGGCTTTTTTGGGCCAGAGTAGGTGGTGGCAGAGAAATGATTCCCGATAACACAGCCCTGGACACCGGAATCCACTGGTGAAAGATCGACTTAACATCTAAGTCTGTTACTGGCTTTAAATTAAGCGCCTGAACAATCTTGTCGATCTTCCAGGTATCTTCATCATGAACTGCTGTATAAACTGCCCAGATATTGTCCATAACAAACTGTGTAAACATGGATTTACGCTTGCTAGCAACACCTGGAACCACTTTTTTTGTTTTTGGATCCAAGGAAAAATCACCCCACAAAAACCGGGCTAACTTAGTTTTATCCACGCCTATTTTTTTCTCATAAATCGCTGCAAACTGCTGGATTGTGAACCCCCAGCCTTGTAAAGCACTACAAAACACCACATTATTATTTGTAGGAGAGAAATAAACAACGTCATCATTATCTTCCTCAGTTTCCATACGCTTACCGACATAGAATTGTCCCCAAACAGCGTTGACTTGCTCAACAAGTTTGTGTAAATGTGTTGCGGCTTCAGAAGCTGACAGCTGCCAGTCGCCATATAATTTATCAATCTTGTTGATAACCAAAATTGACTGAAGTTCCTCATCCCAAGCTTGCTTCAATGCACTTACCGTTTGGCTGCCAACTCCTTCTAATGCATCAACAAGAATGATTGCTGCATCACACAACCGAGACGCATGCGTGACTTCAGAACTGAAATCAACATGGCCGGGTGAATCAATTAGATTGACAACGAATTCAGTAGTCTGTGTACGGAAGTAGAGAGAAATTGCACTCGCCTCCATAGTGATTCCTCTTTCTTGCTCATCTTGACGGGAATCAAGGTACCTAATTTCACCTTGGTGTTGCTGAGAAATTATTCCATTGCTAGCTAATAAACAGTCACTCAGACTAGTTTTACCATGGTCAATGTGAGCCAGGATACAAACATTTCGAATGCAATCTGGTTTGTTTTCCAGCCTAGCGATGTTACTTGGTTCCACTGGCATTTATTATACTACTAATGTAACACAACAAAGTAAAGATTTCACTCACCCTAGTGTAAATATAAAAGGCACGTGATATATTTGTGTACATGAAATTTGGTTATCTTCAGAAATAAACACGGATACAATCAAATTTATTTGTTAAAACTCAAAGTGGTGTCAATATTACTTTTTGTTTTCTTTTAATGCATGTATGAAATGTAATTTGTACCTTAGTGCGTCATCCCATTGTGTAGTTACCTCGGAGTGATAACTATGTCAAATATATATATATGTATAGATATATATTTGAGTGATTCAATATTAGTTACTCATTCTAAATGTAATTCAGATGCTCATTTGAATGATAGATTAATCACCCGTGATAGATATGTCCAAATGTATCTACCGTGTGAGAGATAAATAAGAGACGTAACTATAAACTTTCCTAAAACCTAGAGGCCTATACAGAAACAAATACAAATAAGCTAGAGCAGAATAACACAGCTCCAAAATTTCCATATTTCCATTATTTTTACGACGGAACGCGCAGGTTATAATTCGAAAGTGCATATTGTGAGTTCGTTTCCCCACTTACCGATTTCGAATCCCAGTTAGCATCATTAGGACTAACAGTAAACTCAAGATCCTCAGCAGTCATGGTATCATATGCTCGGTATATCATCAAAAAAGCAAACAAATTACATGCAGTCCCAAAGAACATACCATCAATGTAGTGCCTAGTGCTGTCACAGATAAGTTTACCAAATGCAAACATGAGAAGCTGGCCTGAAATTAAGCAAAATAATGCCAAAGCATATGCACCGAATGCCCACCATTCTCGTAACAGCACACCAGTTAGATAGAAGGAAAAGCAACATGCAAAAAGAATAAAAATCCCGTTAATCACATACAGCACTACCATTAATGCTGCGGTATTCTTGGGATTTAGAGTCTTCGGCCAACCATCAAGATAACCGTTGAACGTGAACAGTGCGACTATAAAAACCACAAGTCCCCATAGGAAGCCGCTACACCGAAGCGCCCAAACGCTCTTGAATGTTCCATCCTCCCAGAACTGGTACCCCAGTAGCGAGGTGAGCATTAACAAGCAACAGAAACTGCTTGAAAGACCCAATTGAATTGCAACAATGTATGGGTATGACTTACTAGTACTGGGTGAGACTCCAGCATCTACAATTAGTGTCCAAACTTCGAGGAGAAAAAACAAGTAGAACAAGTCAAGCATTTCTCTGCGGCCGACAGCGGTATATTTACCGTAAACAGTATAAATGGCGACAGCAATCATCACTAGTGTACCCAAATGTAGGAATACATTTCCGATGTTGAAAATCATTGTGTTCGCGAGAATGATTGATCGGGCATAGCATTCTGATACTAATCCTCTTCCAAATATACTGGTTCCATTATATGGTCCAACAAGTTTACAAAGAGGAATATTTGCTCTATCGCAAAGTAGTTCAAATGAGCCGAATGCCATGGAAGTGAGTTTCAACTTTGAATGAAGGGGTATATGAAAGGGTGAAACACACGCTAATTAAAGAAAAAAATATCACCACAGTTTATGAATAAACTGATGAAGATAAAATACAGTGGCAAATCACCAACACCGCTTTGAGTGTGTTCGCTATTTCCACAATTCAAAGTGCGTGTCGAATACTCTTGAGTCTCTAAAGCGTGGTGATTTTTACACTCAGCTAAATGCAAAGGTGGTATTTCCGGGATTAATGGGGTAAGGAAAATTTACGCGCAATTAATACACCAATCCATGACATCCCCCTCCTCCACTTTTTTCACGTGGTTCCTGCTTTACGCGTAAATGCGATCAATGGGTTCAGGCGACGTATAATTAATTGTAAAAAGGTATTTGACACATCTGCAAAGTAAAAATGTGGGGTTTCTCAGCTTGATAGGACGCAAACTGCTGAATAAATTTAAGGATAAATATAAGATACTTGCAATGACTAACCACATAATATTCTTTTATAGTAGGTTTGATGTCAAATCCACAGCAGGAAGTCGATTCTATTCCCATTATTTCTGAAGGTGATAATGTTCCGCGCATTACAAGTGTTCGGTTCCAGTACTTTTATTCACAAGTTATTACAAAGCGTATGATTGAGGAACAGTTACTGGGGTCTGTCTGTTCGTATCGAGGCGTGTTGAAGATGCGAATGCTTGCCAACTATAAACTTGAGCAAGTAGGCCCTTATATTCTTCCACCAATTAGATGGCTGACGAGTTTCAGGCCTATAGACGAGTTCTATATTATATGTGAAGTCAAATAGAATCATATATACAACTACATATACAAACTATTAACTATTTATTTGTTGTCAATCGTACACTATGCTCATTATGATTTGCTTATGATGATGATAGTTAAGATATAACACCACTGAAATAATATTGAGGAAATGTTTCGTAGTCTAGAACACGTTAAACAAAACAGCCGATACCAAAGGATGGCCTTGTCGTGCCCACGCCCTATTTGATTACATTCAATCTATATGGTCAAACATGGCGGTAAACCGATTAACATTTTTCACAGATCAGGATTCCTAGGTAGAGTGAGTAACTATATACCTGCACCAATCAAGGCTTTTGGTATTGTGGCCGGCTTAGCCGCTACAACAGTAGTAGTTGCCCCTGCACTGATCATACTTACTGCACCACCACTTATATGTTGTGCCTTTCTTTGGAGGCGCCGCATTAGATCACTACAATTAATGGCAAATGAACTGCACAACCAAAGATGGAAAGATTTGGCCTCATTTCATTTACAGTCTCGAACTTCACATGTTAACGCATCATCAGCAAATCAAACTGAGAGAATACCAATATACGTGGAAGTAGCATTGGAAAATGCCATACTGAATAACAACCAGCAACTAGCAAATTTATTAAATGTGAAATCAGCCGATGATGTATCATATGGTGTGCTCCAGTCGCTCTCGCAAGACTTTCGCTTAGATCCTTCTGGCTTTACTGAAAAAATGTCAATTTCAGAGTACCCATTGCTTGTAAATAGGTCAGTTCAAGGGGTTGTAAGAGTCATTTCTCGTGAGGAAGCAGACTCTAAAAAGAAAAAAACACGGATTGAAGTTGAGTGTAAGAATAATCTTATTATTTTACACCAAAGCAATATAGAGGAGGATATAATCGAAGGGGGAGGTAGACCCATTGTAAACGATAAATAAACGCGCATGCATGTAATTATTTGAAGCCAGTATCCCCCATCTGCCCCCTATATCCCTGATAGTCTCGAATTACTCCCATTATGACACAGTTCAGGTCACTATGATATGGGTAACTGGGCCAGACAAGCTTGAGTCCATTTGTTCTGCGCTGTTATTAGTGATGATATTTCGTGTTCATCCCCTTTCACATCTGCCCACTCCAAATTACACGCGCTAAAAATACTTATCTTCAAAAGTAGCCAAAGGCTTTTACACTGAACGAAATAAGTAATCTAAAATACTATTAAATTAATCGGATATATATATGATCTTAGAGCGCTGAGTATATATCTTTTGCAATATAAACAATAGGGAAACACGAGTTATTCAACACCCAAATAAATATATAATGCGCTCGTAGTGGTTGCGCAATATTTTCGATAACTCTTACTGTATATGCATTATAATCGCAGAACCTATACATCTTCTCACTATAGATACAGTGACCCCTCAATCTTGAAAACAGGGGTAAGTAGACACTATTAAGGTGAAATTTTATATATTATTTTATTAACCAGTAAAATAGCCACTCTGAACCAGTATAAATGCAAAATCGTTTATTATATAGTAAATCACAGGCTCATCGGTAACATAGTAACGGTGTCACGGCACGAGATCCCAGTTAAAAGCATATTATTCTAGTAGTAACGCTTTAAAAGTTGCAGTATAGCATAATATAACAGATGTATGGCATATAGATATAGGCCAGCGGATGTTTTGTTGATTCAAAGATACTTCCAATCGAATGAAAATATAGCCCCTTAAACTCGATTCATATTTTATGAAGTATAATATACAATCTAATAAACAAAAGAATGGTTTTTCTCTACGTAAATTAGCGCTGAGCCTTATCATTTCATCAAAATGGCGGGTGTATAGTAGCAGTACCGCGGCTCTGCAACGTGAGGTAAATGCATAATGTGCTTGACCTGAAGGCTTGATTTTTTTGGTATCGCATAGTGTAACAGCAATATGCAAGATAATTCTCGTCCCTCATAACCCTAAATCTAGTTTATCGGAGTGCTCGGAATTTCGTTTTTTAGAGTTCTGATGAATCGTGGTAAAGCCTCCTGACATCCACCTTCTGGAACAGTGGTGTGTACCAAAGAAATTTGATGTAATTGTCCGTGGTTGACGTTAATATACGGTGTAATATATAAAATGGAGAGTACTTAGCACTCTTTTTGGGAGTATAACTGATTGGAACCTAGATACGCATGCAGAAGATGCAGTAAAGCTGGACCATCATGTGTTGTTGTTGGGTAAGAATTTGGTGTATGTTGTCAATATGGCAGCCTGATCAGTCGGTAAGAGTTTCTCCGTCACATACAGAATTGCCTATAATCCCAAATAACGCCTTAACTCTGTCGGCACTGGCATGACCAAGTAGGTAATGCCATTGGTTTAAACGGAAGCGTCTAGGTACTACTGCCTGCAACTAGGGGTTATAATCCTGTTGGGTTTGTACCTCCATTGTTGCTGTAACTCGCCATTACCAATCATTCCCGTTGGGGAATAGGACTATTCCATATCTTGTGTCAAGCAGGTAATTGTAAAGAGTTATTATCGGCCAACACAAACGAAGACAATGAGTTGTTGTGAATTGACTTTCTGAGTATAAGCTCCGGAATTATCATCAGAGAGGTATCGTTCAGGCATCGTTTGACCCAGAAATGAGGCATGCGAGAGCAGTGGGCCGTGCTCGATATTCTCCACGAAACGGCCCTCAAACTTGGTAAGCTTGTAGTTCAACTGGATTCACATTAACAGTTCTTATTACGAGAGAGTCTTCCCAGAAATTGAAGAACATTTTTTCAGGTCTATATTCGACCTTGTTCTTCATTTGCTTACTGCCAAACCTGACATTCTTAAGCACATTAGTATCAGCTTCTTTGAGTGAACTGCCTATAACTTCAGCAGGTTCGTTCTCATCGATTCTAAACATTGTGGTGCATGACGAAGCGCAGCTCTTCATTGAGGTTGACAAGTTAGTTTCCTGTTCCAATGATGAGCATGCGACCATCGAAGCTGCCGGCTTGTTGCAAGCCTGTGCAGCGGTAAGTAAGCTGCCAAACATGCACCAGATATAAATGATTGACGGCGACATGCTGTCTGTTCTTTTTGGTATCTTTATGCCTATACTACAGGACAAGCATGATACCACAATGCGCTAGGAATAATATCTAATTGTTTGCAAAGAATTGTCTTTCTTTTTTTTGTTTTCCCCGTATTTATGCCTGAACTAAAGGCCAGCGTGCGGCTAAAATACGCTGGATAATTGGGGAAGACCTATTGTCTGCTCCTTTAAGTTCTAGCTGGGGGGATATACATATGGTGACCAGGGTCCCGACTCCATTTGAAATGTATACTCTGCCTAAGTGGCCAATGAGAAGCGTATTGTGTTTGAAGAATTCAGGCATGGATAAAATATCGAAGAAGGTATGGACTGAAGTATACGGCAAATCGCACATGGAGAGTGGGTGCGTGTAACATTCCACCGGCCGAATGGACT
>JAKTRX010000054.1:0-26054 GCA_030579915.1 Starmerella bombi
GCGGTGCTGCGCGCGGGCGCCGACGTGAACGCCGTGGACGCGTACGGCCGCACGCCGCTGATCACGGCCGCCATGCACCAGCACCGCGACCTGCTGCTGCGGCTGCTGGCGGCTACGGTGGACCCGAACCGGCGCGACCACGACAACCTCACGGCGCTGCACTACGCGATCTTCCACTCGTATCTGGGCTGCGCCGAGGACCTGCTGGACGCGGGCGCCCAGACGAGCGACCTGGACTCAGGGAAGCAGTACGTGCCGCTCAACTTTGCATGCCAGCACGGCGCGGTGGGGGCCGTGGAGCTGCTCCTGCGCAAGCGCGGCCACGACGCGATGGTCGCCGACGCGGAGGGCCTGTCGCCGCTGCACATCGTGGCGCGCGCGGGCTACGCGGACATCGTGCGGATCCTGGTGGCCGCCGGCGCCTCCGTGGACGAGGAGGACAAGCTGAACGGCTGGACGCCGCTGATGTACGCCGCGGCCGAGGGCCACAGCCGGGCGACCGCGGCGCTGCTGGCTGCGGGGGCCGATCCCAGCATGGTCGACGAGAAGGGCCGCAGCGCGCTGTTCTACGCGGCCTGGGAGGGCCACCCGTCGTGCTTCAAGATGCTGGCGGACGTGCTGGGCCCGATCTCCACCGCCGTGGCGCCCGCGCAGCCCAGCGAGGCACCCGCGCAGCCCAGCGAGGCGCCCGAGGACGCAGCCGACCTCGAAAGCGAGTCGTCGACCCCCCCGGACAGCATGGTGTCGGACGCGTCCGAGCCGTCGGTGCCTCCGTCGGTGGCCGCGTCGGTGCCCGCCAACGCGCTGGGGGAGCTCGATCTGGCGCACGAGATCCCGGACCTCGAGCTGCCGCCGCCCATCATGCCGCTCAAGCGCTACGGGCACACGTTCCTGGACGCGCAGACGATCATCATCCAGATCCGCGACGTGCAAGTGCATCTGTCGGACCGTCGGGGTCTGCGGGCCGGGCGCCTGACGCTGACGAGCTCGAGCACGCGCGACTCGATCCCGCGCAACCTGGCGCTGCCGGTGCGGCCGCACGAGCACGTGCAGACGTTCGAGGTGGGCGCGCTGCCGGAGTTCAGCGTGGCGTTCGACGTGATGCCCGCGTTCGGCACGCGGCCGCTGGCGCGCACGGTGGCCTGCGCGTCGGTGTTCTCCGGCGACGAGGGCGACGGCGAGCAGGGCCGGCACGTGCGGCAGGTGCAGCTGCCGCTGATGGACCTGATGCTGCGGCCCGCGGGCGTGCTCGAGTTCACGTTCCTGGTGGTCAAGCCGTTCCCGGGGCCGCCGCTGGAGATCTCGAAGTACTACACGTACTGGAAGTCGACGGCGCACGAGGACGACCAGGAGGAGGTGGTGGACGCGGTGACCACGCTGTCGTACGTGACGGCGTCCAGCCTGCACGGCGGGTACCGCAGGGTGGTGGTGACGCTCACGCGCGACCTGGTGCCGGTGCTGACGGAGCTGCACTTCCAGCTGAACGGCGTCGAGCTGGCCACGCCGCTGTTCACGCTGGCCGAGCTGCGGCGCCTGCGGCCCTCCACGCAGACGCTGGCCGAGTGGATCGAGAGCAACGTGGGCAAGCTCAACATCCACGTCCCGTTCCCCACCGTGATCGAGTCGCGCGACATGCCGGTGCGCTGGCCCGCGATGAACACGTACGTGGACCGCATCATCGCGGTGGTCTTCGACTACGCGCGCCGCGCCGGCGGCCAGCGGGGCCTCGTGTTCTCCTCCACCCACCCGGAGATCTGCGCCATGTTCAACTGGAAGCAGCCGAACTTCCCGGTGCTCTTCTGCGCCACGGCCATGCGCGCCGACGGCATGTACACCTCGGCCAACCGGCTGATCAACAGCGGCTCGTCTCTGGGCGAGCTGGTCGTGTGCAAGTCGCTCCGCGAGGCCTCCATCTACGCAGCCACCAACCACCTCATGGGCATCGTGGCGCCTGCGGACGTCCTGGCGGCGGTCCCGCCGGTGGTTCCTGCCATCCGCCAGACGGGGCTGGTCCTGATCTCCTCCGGTGGGTTCGTCGAGGGATCCGACGGCGTCTTGAGAGACGACAAGCTCGAGTTTCCCAAGGACATCGGCATGTAGACGGTAGCTGGACAGCCTGGACAGACGGTAGCTGGACAGACGGTAGCTGGACAGACGGTAGTCTGTTCGAGCTGGACAGACGACAGACCTGCGAGCTGGACAGACGGTAGTCTGTTCGAGCTGGACAGATGGTAGCTGGACAGGCTGGACAGACGGTAGGTCTGTTCGAGCTGGACAGACTGTAGCACGTCACAAGTTCGAGTGTCCAAGGATATTGGGACAGACTGTAGACCTGCGAGCTCGAGTTTCCAAGGATATCGGGACTGTAGCACGTCACAAGTTCGAATGTCCAAGGATACCGGGACAGACTGTTGGGCGTCACGAGCTCGAGAAGTCTCCAAGGATAGCGATGTAGGTCTAGAACTGTGCGAGCTCAGCAGACTGTGCGAGCTCAACAGACTTTAGGACCCGTCACGAGCTGGACAGACTGTAGCACGTCACGAGCTCGAGTTTCCAAGGATATAGGCCTAGACCTGTGCGAGCTCAACAGACTGTGCGAGCTCAACAGACTGTGGACCTTTTTGGCATTCGTGGTGCTGTGTACCGCCACGAGATATAACATCTACTCAGTGACTGACTAGACGCATACTGCGACAATTGGCAACGTTTCCATGATTAGCATTCCAACGAATCTGCGCACCGTGCGTAGTATCACCCACATACTTAATACATATTAGACATAGTGGACAAGACATTTCATTCGCACAACGTGCACACGCACACTCTGCTTGGCTAGTTGCTGGGACAGAAACATGTTAAATACAATTAAAGATACATAAGATAAGGTGTGCATTTCCAGCAATTCGCAAATAAAATTGTGGTGGAATTTGAGGAGCATGGTTTGTGGTGGCATCCACGCGTCGAACACCACTACAGCATGCAGTGAGTAGGCGTGGGCCTAGTGTTTGGAGGCATTGCGGCGAATCTCTATATAAACTAATGAAGTAGGTACGATGGCGGATTCGTGAAATCACGCGAAGAACATCACTCGATCATAGCAGCTGTACAAATTATGGCGAAACACGGATCGTCGGTTCGTTGGTGGTATAGCTCCACTACTAGGGATTGAGAGCGAGTCAAGCACACCCTGAATAATCTGGGCATTATAACTATCATCACGGTCGTACTGAGGCCAATGGCAACAGTGATGGGTGAAGTAAAAGATATGCAGCGCAGCGACCCAAGGGTCCAGCTTTTGTTCTTGGGAAAAGGAATGTTGGCAAGACGAGCACCTACACGTTTTCATATATATCACCGATTATGCAAATAAAGTCACGGCGAAGCATGGATCGTCTGTTTTGTCGGCGGCATAACTCCATGAATGCCACTACTAGAGGCTTTTCAATATATATATATTAATATATATATATTTCCGATATCAAAGGTATTTGTGCCAGCTACGTGCAAATAAAATTACTGCGGAATTTGAGGAGCGCGAATTGACGGTTTCGTCGGTGGCTTAACACCATGAATGCCACTACTACAGGCTTTTACAATATATATATTTTAATATATATATCAACGTTAACAAAGGCATTTGTTCTAGCTACGAGCAAATAAAATTAAAGCGAAATTTGAGAAGCACGAATTGATGGTTTTGTGGTGGTATAACTTACATCCACGCGTCGAACACCACTACAAGCGGCTTTTCTGTATATATATATTTTAATATATATATGTCCGATATTTAAGGCATTCGTAGCAGCTATGCGGAAGTAAAATTACAAAGGAATTTGAGAAGCACGAACTGATGGTTTCGTCAGTGGCATAACTCCATGAATGCCACTACTACAGGTGTTTTAATATATATATATTTAAATATATATATCAACGTTAACCGGGGTATTCGTACCAGCTATACGTAAATAAAATTATAGCGGAAATTGAGAAGCACAAACTGATGGTTTCGTCGGCGGCATAACTCCACAAACACCACTACTACAGGCTTTTCAATATATATATATTAATATATATATATATGTCCGATATTTAAGGCATTCGTGTGGGCAATACGGAAATAAAATTACAGCGAAATTTGAGGAGCACGAATTGACGGTTTCGTCGGTGGCATAACTCCATGAATGCCACTACTACAGGTGTTTTAATATATATATATAATAATATATATAGTCACACAAACCGAGCACTTTGTACTAGCAGTGCGCAAATAAAACTACAGCGGAATTTAAGCAGCACGGATCGTCGGTTTTGTGATGGCTGTAACTCCACGAACACCACTACTAGGGGCTTTTACAATATATATATTTTAATATATATATTAACGTTAACCGAGGTACATGTGCCAGCAATTCGCAATTAAAATTATAGCGAAATTTGAGAAGCACGAACTGACGGTTTTGTCGGTGGCATAACTCCACGAACACCACTACTAGGGGCTTTTACAATATATATATTTCAATATATATATCAACGTTAATCGAGGTATTTGTGCCAGCAATTCGCAAATAAAATTACAGCGAAATTTGAGAAGCACGAATTGACGGTTTCGTCGGTGGTACAACTTACATCCACGCGACGAACACCACTACAAGGGACTTTTCAGTATATATATATTAAAATATATATATGTCCAATACTTGTGGAATTCGTGCCAGCTATACGGAAATAAAATTACAAAGGAATTTGAGAAGCACGAACTGATGGTTTCGTCAGTGGCATAACTCCACGAACACCACTACTAGGGGCTTTTACAATATATATATTTCAATATATATATCAACGTTAATCGAGGTATATGTGCCAGCAATTCGCAAATAAAATTACAGCGAAATTTGAGAAGCACGAATTGACGGTTTTGACGGTGGCATAACTCCACGAACACCACTACAAGCGGCTTTTCAGTATATATATATTAAAATATATATATGTCCGATATCAAAGGTATTTGTGCCAGCTACGTGCAAATAAAATTACAGCGGAATTTGAGGAGCGCGAATTGACGGTTTCGTCAGTGGCTTAACACCATGAATGCCACTACTACAGGCTTTTACAATATATATATTTTAATATATATATCAACGTTAACAAAGGCATTTGTTCTAGCTACGAGCAAATAAAATTACAGCGGAATTTGAGAAGCACGAATTGATGGTCTTGTGGTGGTATTACTTACATCCACGCGTCGAACACCACTACTAGGGGCTTTTCAGTATATATATATTTTAATATATATGTGTCCGATATTTAAGGCATTCGTGGCAGCTATGCGGAAATAAAATTACAGCGGAATTTGAGGAGCGCGAATTGACGGTTTCGTTGGTGGTATAACTCCACGAACACCACTACTAGGGGCTTTTCAATATATATATATTTAAATATATATATTCGCGCTAACCGAGGTATATGTGCCAGCAATCCGCAAATAAAATTACAGCGGAATTTGAGAAGCACGAACTGATGGTTTCGTCAGTGGCATAACTCCACGAACACCACTACAGGCTTTTCAATATAATATATTTCCGATATTTAAGGCACTCGTACCAGCAATGTGCAAATAAAATTATAGCGAAATTTGAGTCACGGGCGGCTTCATCGCGACATACTTACATCCACACCTTCATCGCGGCACACTTACATCCACCTTCATTGCGGCATACTTACATCCACCTTCATTGCGACATACTTACATCCACACCTGCGACACACTTACATCCACCTTCATTGCGGCATACTTACATCCACACCCCACTACAGGCATAAAAGTATATATGTCCAATACTTGGCATTTGTTACAGCGGAATTTGAGTCATTCACTGCGACATACACCCACGCCCGATACTAGATCGCCTTAACCCATGAATTGTGTGTGTGCTTGATTGCCATTTACTATAGCTTAAGGAACACAGTGCATCGAGCTCGAACGTGGAGCACACGGCAGGTCGAACCGATCAGAATAGCATAAGTTCCATATTCTGTCTAGCTCTTTACGAAACTCAGCTGCAGTATTCAATATAAGGGCTTTCAATTATATCTTGCATAGAGCACGGTACCAACCACAAATGATCTGGTAGCCATCCGTATCATATCACAGTTACATGGCTTTCCTGCTTCCGACAAAAGTACTACTGTGCTTGTGTGAGGTCTAATATCGTACACGTTCTAATTAGACACGTCGTAGTATTATATTACTGCTACTACTACAATCATACTATACATGCTACACGACTATATGTTGCAATTCAAACTACATCCTGTGATTGCACTCGAACATCAATATGCTACACTAATGGCACTGTACTTATCTTCATGCTATGTCAATCGATTTCCGCCAATGCATATCACACGACACTGACTAGTCCTTATTCCTGCCTGCTACATATATCCCATTATACCTTTCCTTATATCCATTATAATATATATTACTGTCCTTATACCTGCCTGCTAAATATGTCCCATTATACACGCCATGCATATCACACAACATTCCTTATACCTTCCTGCTACACAATGCAACATCACTTCGCTACACCACTTATCACCTAGTACTATGCCCATAATAGCTATGTAGTCTGATTTACATCTTTTGTATTGTTATCGCATGCCCACTCTGTGTGCTATTGTTTGTATCATTTGATGTCATCATGCGTACGCAATAGCATTAAGTGAGAGCGTAGTATTACGGTTCTGCCTCTGTTGGCACCAGCTTCATTATCTGCAGAACCGTTCTTTCATTGCATCATTCGAATCACAACTCTATCACTTATCCCAAAAATGATTGCAAACTACCTCAATTATACCTCTACTATCCACTCGATCAAATCTACTGATGTGCGGACGCGGCTCGATTCGACAGCCACAGCTCCGGTTTCTATCAATTTCACGTTCTAGCCTACTTTCCACTCGCTTGGTTCTAGTGGGTTCTCTGCACCAAATGCCGTGTTGATGAGGTTCGACCCTAACCAGGTCAGCATGGGGGACGATGAAGAGGTGCTGAAACTCGCGAAGTTGAGGAGATGGCGAGTCATCTCGAGCTATATCTACGATAAAATAGAAATCGTGCGGCTGGATTGGCCGTCTCTAACCTGTCAATGGGCACTCGACACTCCGTACAATGCCACTTCAGCCGGCGAGCCGCTGCCCAAGGACCCCAATGAAAACCTGCAAGCAATGGTCGCTACCTACACAAGCAGAAGGGACCCCGAGTATATTCGGCAGGTCATCGTGGACACCAGCAAACTGTTTCACCAGGAGCATATCCTGGACGAGTGGTACGTGCCGAACTCGAAGAACACCAAGAAGCTTCTCCAGCACGAGGCGCTGTGCGTGACCAAGCTGCGGCAGTGCCCGTTTCTGCCGGAGATATTTGCAGGAATGTCCGACACGGGCATGCTGTACGTGTACAACCGCAACGACGCCGATGACGGCGTGTTCACGCTGTCAGGCCACAGTGCCAGCGGCTTCGGGCTGGCCTGGCAGCCGGACGAGCCGGACGACGTGTACAAGCCGTTGAAGCTGGTGAGCGGAGCCAATGATGGGAACGTCATCATGTGGGAGATCAACCCCCGAAACCTCTCGAAGTCTCGCAAGCTGGCACAGCACCAGGCGGGCACGCTCATCAACGAGATCACCTGGGACCACAAGGGCCAGATCGTGGCCGCGCTGGACACCGGAAATGTGCTGATTCTGTCTCCTTCCGGCCTTTCCGTGGTGTCCGACTTCAACCTCCATAACTGCCCGGTTAACTGTGCCGCGTTGAGCCCTTTCAAGGCCAACCTGCTGGCCACGGGCACTGACGACGGGGCCGTCACCGTGTGGGATATCAAGCCCAAAAAGCCCAGCGTGCTCTACAAGAACTCGCTTCATACTGCGCAGGTCACCAGCGTGCGCTGGTCTCCTCATCTAGACGGCGTGCTGGCGACGGCTGGCGTGGACTGCGTGGTGTATATCCTGGATATCAACCGGGCCGGGGCTCCCCAGTCTACCCTGGAGGCCGAGGAGGGGCCACCGGAGATGGTGTTCAAGCACCTGGGACACCTGGATGGGCTGCAGGTAAACGAAATAGACTGGCACCCCGTGAATAGAACGATGCTGCTCTCCTGCGACGGCAAAAACATACTGATGGCCTGGCAGCCCTTCAAAGGCCTTTTTGCCCGCGTCGTCGATGACTAGACTGCACGCCGTGGTATTGGCCTGGTGCGGAAGCACCAGGCCACCTATATGGTGATCAAGCTCAGGAATCGCGTGCCTTGTTTATGTCCCTGTGTGCTCTTTTGCGGGTGGCCTTTGGTGGCCTTTGTGAGTATTTTGTGAGTGCCAACCCACCCTGTAAGTTCCATTATGGTCCGTGCGTCTGTAGTGTATTGCCTGAAGACGCAATGTAATATAATAATGGTTCCGATCCGACAGTGTGATGCGCGATCTTTAGCCGTACACTACTAATAACGCAACTTAAGCCGAGTATACTTAAGCCGAATATACTCACGCCGAATATACTCACGCCGAATATACTCACGCCGAATATACTGTATAATTGCTACCTAATATATAATCCTAGGTGTCTGGGCACTGCAGTCATGGCAGGATAATGTCAATTTTATAACAACATCACTTTTATGACAGCATCTTACTTCTATGACTACATCTTACTTTACACCTTCACTAAGAGAATTGTAATTGCATCTGATCATACTAAGCCACAACAAAGTATGAATATTGTCGAGCATGCTCTAGGCACAATACAAAAAATATGACTCTGCGCTGGAACTGAGTATAGATATAGCTACTAAATGTACATTGATCACTCTTCTCAATCGTGACATCACTAGCTGCCGAGCTTCGATCCTGCATCGTCTGTTCAAGCAGCGTGACCTCGACCACACGCATGGCCTCACCACACTGCATGACCTCGACACACGCCTCAGTGGATACGGACCTTGAGCATGTTGCGGTCTAAGGATGCCACACGCACCAGCCTCTCCTCCATTAGATACTTCAGGACCTCCAGTTTCCGCGGCATTACCGTGGTCTGTTCGTTGAGTGCGGCTGTAACCAGCTGGGTGAGCACCTGCTGGGCTTGGCCTGGTGGAGCTATGCCCAGGGGCTCCAGGCACTGGTTTGCAACGTCAGCGGTGAGCGACAGCAGCTTTTTCGTCGAGTGCAGCGGCTCAATGGTTTTGCTGTCGGCGTCCTGGCCCTGCAGCCGCTCGATCTGCTGCTTTCGCTCGCCGATCTGCTGCTGTAACAACGCAATCTCCGCGTCCAGCGCCTCCGTGGTCGCAGTAACGCTGCTGCGCTGGTCCGCGATGGCCCGCTCCGTCAGCACCCGCTCGTTGAATGCCTTCGCAAGGTTGGCGCTGCTGGGTGGGACTTTTCCAGCGCTTATGTCCCGCAGCAGCTGGATCTGCTCCTCCATACCCACCAACACCCCGCACATCCCATTTCTACTACGGGAGAAAACCCCGAGCCAGCCCAACCTACGCAGTCTGTACGGGTGAAACGCGCCGGCAGTGCTCGAATGCACAAGAAAGCACCGGAAATACAGCCCGGCATGCGCCCAGGCACGTATATAAAATAGCGTAGATAAAGCAGTATTCAAAAACACGTATATTAAATCACTTGGCACACACGCCACGCTTCCCGCGGCGTAATTGGGAACTCTGGCGCCCGGCGGTCCTGTGTGGGCATTTCCCGAGGCTCCAGCCTTTCCCGCGCAGCGGCTAATACCGCCGGGGAGGCCTTGGGCAGAATGGCAGTGCCTATGGGGTAAGGGCCCCCACACTCCAGGCCACCAGATTCCTCCAGCAGAATGGCGAGCGGCGACTATGTGGTCGGGCGCGATATCGACTTCCAGTACGCCGAGCCTCCGGATGGAAAGAAGAAAGCGAAGAAACGGGCGAAGAAGAAGAAATCTGGGGAGCCCAAGGAGGGAGCAGACCCCGCTGCCCTCGACGCGGTGCTGCAGCGGCTGACCCGCAATATGAAGGTCATGAAGATGTCTGCGGCGTCGAACCAGGCGCAGCCCGAGTCTCCGGCCCGGACGGCGTCTCGCAAGCCCAAGTCGCGCTCCGGTGCCCCGAAGCGGGAGCCTCGCCGGGCACGGCAGAACGAGCCCGACATAGACGCTGGCAAGGGCCGCTCGAAGAAGCTCGGCAAGTCCGGCGGCCAGAGCCACCAGGCGAACGCGCCACCCCGCAGCGGCTCCCAAAACACGCCTCCCGCTGCCTCCAGCGAGGAGCGCGCCCGCGTCCTGCAGTTCTGGAAACAGCTGCCTCTGGCGACCCGCCAGGAGCTCGCCAGGCCCAACAAGGACGTGCTCTTCGAATACATCCGTCTCGAGCGCGAGGACTGCTCGTGCGAGGTCTGCAGCTCCAAGCGCGACGCCGTGGACGAGGCCCTGGAGGTGCTCTACAACAACAACGCCGAGCGGCTCGAGCACTACTCGCAGCTCCTGGTCAGCAACGACACCGTGTTCTCCGAGTCCGGCCTGGACCCGGGCCTTCGCTCGCACCTCAGCGGGGTCTACGAGACGGAGCTGCAAAAGCTGGATTTGGACGCGCCGCATTTCCACGACATTGCCGCTTCCCCGGAGATCCTGCCCCCGTCGGTCGCTGACGCTGCTCCGAGCACCACCGCCAGCAGCAGTGCTGGGCCCACGGACGCTGCGCGCGGTTCCGAGGCTACCACCGAGAACTTCGAGTCCAAGGTCTACGAGGCACTCAACGCAATGGCCATGGACCAGCTGTCCCATCCTCCAGGGACCAGCCACGAGTCGGTCCAGCAGATGCGCGAGCGGATGCGCCAGCAGCTCATGTACATCGTGAACTGCGGTGCTGCAGCCGGGGTGGTTCCGCCGATCGCCGAGCCCAGCAGCAGCGAGGCGCTCCAGGGCGGTGGCGAGCTGACGGACCTGACGTCCGACATCATTGAGAACCACGGCCGTCGCTTCCTAGAGGCCTACGAGCGGGCAGGAAGCGACCCGGCCAGTGCGCCCAACCTGCTGCCGGTGGAGCGAGAAGCGTTCCAGCTGATGCGCCAGCTCACGGGCGACCCGGTCGACTACATCGACGACGATCTCAGGCGCCTCAGAATACCCCAGGACGTACGGTCGGATGCCCATCCAGCAGGCCACAGCGCTAAAGCGGCTGAAACGTCTATCATAGCCAGTGCGGAGAGTGCTGTAGCTGCAACTGGTACGCTAAGTGCAACTGATGCAGCTGTAGCGGTAAATGATGCAGCTGTAACGGCAACCGATGCAGCTGGCCCGGCAACTGGTGCTGAATCGGCTGGTTCGGCAGATGTCGGTTCAACAACTGCCTCTACCGAAACGGCAACTGCCACAGCTACTGCGAATTTTGCAGGCGAAACTGCAGGCGAAACTGCAGGCGAAACCGCACTCGAAACTGCACTCGAAACTGCACGCGAAGCTGCACGCGAATCTGCACTCGAATCCCACACTAAATCCCACACCGAATCCCACACCGAATCCCACACCAAATCCCACACCAAATCCGAACCACAGGCCGACGAGTACATGCGCGTTTGCAACGCCGGGTTCACGCTCGAGGTCACCGTTGCCGGCCCACCTCGAGAGGTCGGTCACTCCGAGTCCGAGGAGTACAGTGAATATAGCGAGGAGATGGAGAGCGGCGACGACGCGCTGTTCGAATCCGACATCGAGGACTACGAGAATAGCATCCGCGGCTCGTCTGAGAGCGAGGAGGAGACCGACGTGGTTGCCCTCGAACGCAGCGAGATCCGACGGCTGATGCAGGGCTCGTGGTACATCCATTACCTCTACGCGCGCGTGTTCGAAGAGCGGACTTTGAAGGCATACCGCGAACACGTTGCCCGCGAACGGCAGCAGAACCTACTGGCGGAGCTCGCCGAGGAGGAGGCCAGGGCTGCCGATCTGCAGCAGCGCAAGCAGAAAGAGAAGGACAAGAAGAAGAGCCGGAAGCTGGCGGCCCGGCAGCAGCGTGAGGAAGAGGAGAGAAAGAAGTCCGAGGAGGAGCGGCGCAAGGCCGAGATCGCCCGCGAAAAGGAGGAGGCCCATCGCTTGCAGCAGCTCGAGGCTGACCGTGCTAAGCAGGAGGCCCACCGCCGCAAAATAGAGGAGCGGATTTCTCAACTGGCTTTGGAAAGTAACAAGCCCAAGGAGGAAAAGAAGGCCGACAAGCCTGACAAGGAAAAGGCCGACAGAGACAGGTCGGAGAAGGAGAAGCAGGAGAAGGAGAAGCAGGAGAAGCAGGAGAGGAAAGACAGGAAGGACAAGAAGGACAAGAAGGACAAGAAGGACAAGAAGAGGCCTCAGTCGGCCCAGACCCAGCCCCAGCAGCCCGGCAAGGCTGGCCAGCATGCCTCGCAGCCAATGCCAGCTCAACCCCCGCTGTCGGCACAGTCGCAGCCGAAAATAGCAGGGCTCCAGGCCCAGATTCGCGCACAGCTGATGTCGCATTCGCAGGACTCTCCACAGTCGCCCCAGATCCCGCACCCGGGGAACATCCAGAAGCCCGTCCCGAATGCGGCTGGGTTCTACCGGCCTCCGTTTGAGCCAATGATGAACACCTCGCATATCCGGTCGCTGCACGCAATGGCGCCTCCTGGAATGGCCCCTGCTGCCATAAACCCCGTAATGAATCCTGCGCTGAATCCTGCACTGAACCCCACTGCGCTGAACCCGGGGCTGGTGGGCCCGCAGCTGGGCAGGCAGCTTCCTCAGTCTGCGTTTGCAGATGACGAAGGGCTGCCCAGCAACCTCAGTCGGGGTGCGTTGGGTCACGGTCTAGGCAGCATTGCCCGTCCTCAGCAGCCGCAGCTGCCCCAGGCTCAGCCGCACACGCAGCAGGCTCCGCGCACGCCCCATGCCCAGCAGACCGCTCACACGCAGCCACACACACAGCCGCAGGCGGTTCGCAACAACATGTGGTCGTCGCCGGTTGCGGGCCCAGTTGCGAGCACAAGCTCCCCGAACTGGATACGCTCGCTCTGGGGAGACGACTGGTCCAGCGATCCGGTCGCGAAGCCGCCCTCGAGCTCATTCACCACCCTTCCTGGGGCCTCACCTTGGACAGGGTCGCATAATACTACCTGGACCAGCCCGCAAGCGGCGCAGCCAGTGAAGCAGCCCACGCCCAAGGAGATCGGTGAGGCTGTACGAAGGTGCTACTCGCAGATCCAGAACACGGACATAGACGGGTTTGTTCCCACGCACGTACTACACAACAGGGCGCAAGAACAGCTTAACGGTGCCCGCTTCAGCAGGGACGAACTCTATTCTGCATGCGAGAAGCTCAACGGATTCAGCTGTGTGAGAGACGAGATGGGACTTATCACGCATATTAAGTTGTAGTCGTCCTTAACGATGCTGCCAGCTGAGGTGACAGCTGAGGGACAGCTGATTTGTGCTAGCTGTGACAGTTGAATTGACGCAGTATCACCAGCTGTGTACTAGCCCATGAGCTGCCAGCTGTGATGCCAGCTGGGTTGGATGGTATCGTCAGTCGCTGTGGCTCCTTAACAATGCTGGCTGCCAGCTGAGGTGACAGCTGAATTGTGCTAGCTGTGACAGCTGAATTGACGCAGTATCACCAGCTGTGTATTAGCCCGTGAGCTGCCAGCTGAGGTGACAGCTGAATTGACGCAGTATCACCAGCTGTGTACTAGCCTGTGAGCTGCCAGCTGAGGTGACAGCTGAATTGACGCAATATCACCAGCTGTGTACTAGCCTGTGAGCTGGTTGGATGGTATCGTCAGTCGTGTATTGTGTTGTGACATGGTATCTCCTGCCATTTGTGTGGTGTCATGTCTCCAGCCGTTCCGCGTGATGCCAGCTAAAGTGCTATCACCATCTGATCTGTGATGCTATCTCAGTTGTGTACTGCTCGTGATGGACTGTCTAATGCCATCGTATCTCGAGCTGTACCCGTGATGAATGGTCATGCGATCACCAGTTGTTACCCGTTATGGGCTGTCGTGTATCGTTGAACTGTGATCGGGGTCACACAGCTGACACCTGGATTCACTGTTCACCCATTCCATGGCACCCACGCTGGCTCCGCGTCTGCTTGTCCATATTCTATGATCTCTTATTTTGGTTTTTGGTTTACATAGTATACCTATTTTGTCCTTTGTACATAAACACCTGTGGTGCTCACGAGGCCAATGTTTCCTTCATAGCATAATATCGCTGCCGCTCGGAGTCGCTGACGCTGGGCCGGACCTTCTCGAAAGCGTGCTGGAAGTCCTTGGAAGACACCTTGACCGGGGAGCCCTTTTCCTTGAGCGCCCGCTTGAGGCCCAGGACGGCTGCCTCTCTGGCCAAGGCCGCAAGATCGGCACCGCTGAAGTTGCGGCAACGTTCGTCATGGGCAATCGCACCGAGATCCACAGAGTGGCTGAGCGGGGTGTTGGCCTTCTTACAGATGGTGACAAGGATGTCTGCCCGTTCGTGCGCAGTTGGGAGCTCCACAAACAACTGCTTGTCCAGTCGGCCCGGTCGCAGCATGGCCTGGTCGATCATGTCGGGCCTGTTGGTGGCAGCAACGACAAACACGCCGTTTCGGTCGCCAGTGCCGTCCAGCTCGGTGAGCAGCGTGTTCACCACCCGGCTCGAGGCTTCGCTCTGGCTGTCGTCACGCCGTGGCACTAAGGCATCTAGCTCATCGAAGAATATGACGCAGGGCACAGACGCTCTAGCACGAACAAATACCTGCCTGACAGCCCTTTCGGACTCACCAACATACTTGTTGAGCAGCTCGGGGCCACGGACGCTGATGAAGTTGGCCTGCGACTCATTGGCGACCGCTTTCGCCAGCAACGTCTTACCGCAGCCTGGAGGGCCCCACAACAGCACTCCAGAGGGTGCGGTGATGCCGGCCGATGCATATATTTCCGGATGCTTGATCGGTGCCACCACGGCATACTCGAGCTCCTCTCTGATCGGCTTCATGGCGCCAACATCCTGCCATGTCACGTCCGGAACGGTCGCGAACCCCTCACGCTTCGAGCTGGGCTGTACCTGCGGCAGTGCCATTATGAAGTCATCAAACTTGATGCTTAGGGGTGCAAGTTCCTCAGCGCCTAGCGGCTCCGGGTGTGAGTCCAAAAACTGTCTAATGATGCTGGTGGTGTCACGCTTGCGGCCGGCCTCTCCCTCTGCTGGAGTTTCAGTGCCAGCGGGAGGTGCATCCAACATTTCATCGTCTGGTTCCTCGTCATTAACTTTAAGCTTTTCAAAGCTCTCCTGCTGTTGCAGGTCTTGGAATATCCGCTTGATTGCTGCCACTCCCGCAGCAGCCACCAGCGCATTAAGATCGGCACCCACGTAGCCCGGGGTACGTCGAGCAAGCTCGTGGAAGTCTAAATTGCCCTCAACCTTCAGTTTCCGGGCCAGTGTTTGCAGAATGCGCTCTCGCGCGTCCTGATCTGGCACTGACATACAGATCTCGTGGTCAAACCGGCCACCCCTTCGCAATGCAGGATCAATGGAATCCGGCCTGTTAGTAGCCCCGATAATCATTACCGGTTTCCCACCGGTTTTATCCAACGCAACATCGTCCATGCACGTCAGCAGTTGAGCCACAATCCGCCGTTCCATTTCTCTCTGAGCAGTTTCTCGTTTCGGGGTGATTGCATCGATCTCATCAATGAATACCAGGCACGGCGCAACTGCTCGGGCCTCTTCAAACAACTCACGTAGTTTCTTCTCTGATTCGCCCGACATACCAGACACTACCGCTGGAGCACTGATGTTAAGGAAGGCACACCCCAACTCATTCGCAACTGCGTTGGCCAGCATCGTTTTACCACACCCGGGGGGACCATGGAGCAGTACACCCCGAGGAATGTCACTTCCCAACTGCATGAAAATCTCCGGGTGCGAAAGCGGCATGGCCAGCAGTTCGAGGATCTGGGTGATCACAGTGTCAATACCACCGAGATCTTTCAGTTGAACAGAAGAAGAGGGCTTATAATCCTTGGGGTCCTTGGGTTCCTTGGACTCTTCCGTAGAATTGATCTTCTTCCGCTTCTTTTTCTCGGGTTTGCCGTCAGTTTTACTGTCTTTTTTTGATTTCGGGAGCTGCTCTGTCTCTGAATTGGGCTCTGTTTCCGTACTCTGTGGAGTTTTCCAAAGGCCTATCACGCTCTGGTTCATCTTATTGAGGTCATTCGCCGAGACTGTCATTAATTCTTGTTGTTTCTTGTATTCAGCTTGCAGTTTTACTAGTACCCCTTCAATGACTTCCTGAAGCGGCTTCTTTTTCAGGCGCTTAAGTGCCGGATCTAGGGCTTGAACCGCCTCAATGGCATCACTGATATCTATTCTCAGTGGTTCGCACTCTTCTTCTTGAGCATATGCCCGTAATATTTCGGTTACAGACCGCTCTACACGGCTCATATTTACTTTTTTGAAATTTTCCACAACCCGTAACCTACAAAATATTTAATCAAATGGTATGTGTGCATGCTGTGACATGTTCATGAGTTATATGTTGTCTTTATATATTGAATGTTGTTTGATGTGTATATATTTTCATATGTATTCACTGATATAGATAATTTTCATGCCATATTTTTAGGTTATCCTTTGTATACTATACTTGTCGTTTTACGTTCTGTTTACGTATCTGTGCTCTATCTAAGTATATCCAGGGATATAAATACAGTCGATGCATCTGTTTGTATACCAATATAGTATTGATTTGGGGTTTGTATGTATAAATGTAAATACGTTCATGCGTATACATATCTGGTGGTAGCGTATACGTTGATGTCATTATACCTATTCTTCACGGGTACGTTACATTTACGTGTCATATATTCTATAGTTATACATATGTATACTGTGCATACGCACAGTGATTATGGTATGGCTTAATTGCTAAAGATAATTTACATGTAGTAAATGCCTCATCGTTATTATCGGTAACACCACTTGATATATAATTAAATACATTATTGTAGCATCGGTGGTCTACTGCGACATGGTTTCTTTACTATATCGCTAAATCACATTGCCTTTATTCTGTATAGAAAACTTCGTTAAAATAATCGTTTTATACCTATCATACATCACATCACACATATTACCGCTCTTGCTTACACGTTTCATACGGTTACGCCTACTACTCACTCACATATGTATGCTGATATATTCGTGTCTCCGTAAAGAACATCCTTGAAAACTGAGATAAAGTACGTAGGTTTGGCCTATATTGGCTAAATAAAAATATTTATACTCCACCTTGCGCTACTACTGGTTATGTTTATGTACATTCTTATACTATACTCTTCATTCATTAAGGGACTGAGTTCTGTGAAACGAAACTGGAAAGTCGTAGCCATATATCGAAAATAAATTTAACAATGCAGTAGTATCTGAATTTGTTTGAGAAGACTGTAAGTATATGCGTTATATCTATACCGTAGGTATATTCTGCTGCTTTAAGTATAGATCGGCCCACATTTTGTATGTGTGTTGCATGTTTAAGTAGATAGGTATATGTTGCTCTAAGTGTATATCTCTGTGTGTGTTTTTATATACATGTTGTATACTCATTAGTTATATCACAGGACTCTTTTATGTATTTAATTGTGTATCTCTATATAAATTTACATTGTTTGTGTGTATATTATTTTCAAATAGTGCGTTACATACAGAAATATATGTAACTTATCGAATGCATATACTACACTACTTACACATGCATCTATTTATCTATCATATACATATGTATGTAATAAGTAACTTATTACCGGTATGTACATCAATACATTTTCGGCTGCGTCTTCGGAAGACTGCGCCTGATCGGCTAAAGTCAAGTTTGCTATGACCGATATAAAGAATGAAGCCATATCAATGAGATTCATGAGTTTATATATATACTTGATAAAGTGTGGCATATAGTTGTTATGACGTTAATCTTGTGTATTTGAAAGCCAACAAAGGCGAATAAGATGCTTGATATCATCAATTGTTATCTTCTAAATCATCTAAAATGGTATTAGCCCTGATAAATATTTATAAATGGAACTTCCAAATATGGATTGTCACATGGTGGCTTTTCTAATAAATGTCAAGTATATCAATATATAAGAAATATAGCCCCACTCCACATTCAAAAGCACATTTTCAATAGAGCTTGAAATGTCTCTCGTATTTTTGATACGACGATCTGATCTTTTTATGCATAGCGGTTACAGGCGTATTTGTCACTAGTTGGTTGTAATTTAGTGTCAACAGTCGTTCACGTTTTATGTCATATAGTATGATAAATAACGAATGGACGTAGTCCTCCAGTCAAATTCACTATCATTTAAAAGTCTATAGTAGTTTCTAGTCATCTTTTATTATTTCTGTGAATACTTAGTATATTTCCCCGCTTATACGCCCAAACCCTTATATCGGAGATCGCGCTATGGAACCTGCTCTTGTTAGGATTACAGACTTATTATGTTGCAAGAACTAAGAACGGATACTTGGTACTATTAAACTGTATTTGCGTAGACTAGCATGGGAGCAAGCTTTATTGGAGGATGCACTACTTACATTCACCAACTGACTATATAGCGACCTCAGGTCACTAAGTAAGAGGAGAGCTTGGTCCTACCTACTACTGTAACCCCAATATATAGCTAGTTTGTTCAAATTCCCTGCCTGTTGGATAACTTAGCTATATAAGCCAACCTAATCCTTAGTACTAACCATCCGTTATACGTAAGAACCAGAAATTGGATCCCTGGTGTAATGTAAGCTTCTAGCTAGGTGTCAGATGATAATGAAAGGCCTTTTGATTACGCCCTGACCTCAATATATCTGACAACAACACCATATAAAACATGATCTATCCACTACCTAACCGCGAGAGAAATTAGCATAATGAGATTAGTATAGATCAGGAACGGCTCAATGGCCAACGAGAATAGAGGATATCAAACGTTGAACTCAACTTTACAGTCTCTGTTTAAATATTTAGATACTTTCAAGTTTTAAATGGTTTAATAGCATCCATATAATAATCAGGTTGAGCACTTGATGTACCAGAGTGAGGAAAATATTTGTATGTAGCTAAGCTGGACCAAGTAAACGCATTATATTGTGTAGTAAATCTAAATTTATATATCTTTTTTTAATGATCCATAGTTTAATTATGTTATTTTGGTTTTACGTAGAATCTTACTCTCCATGATATGAGCCTATGGGTGCTTAATAGGCTGCGTATCAATTCACTGCACTGAACTGTCGATGAACACACTGTGTGATGTAAAGCTATCTAAAAGAACTCATTGCAGAAAAACAACACTATAACAGAATAATTTGAAATGTTCAAACATTTAGAAGCCATTACGAAGAGACATATATTTGCCATAACTTTTAATCGAAGAAACAATGTATATATTTTTTAACATTAGACTACTACTATAAGCAAAGTGAAAACATAAGAAATTAGGTCAAATATAAGAAGTGCCAGTAATCTACTTCTACAGATTTCGATAGAGCCTACATCAGACATCGATGTAAACGCAAAAGAAACGCATTTGAGAATAAAAAAATTAAAAAACTATCACCCATATAATATAAATATTATCAGAGGTGTTTTTACTAGGACATATTTGTCGATTATACTAGTAAACTATATTGATCCCGAAGAGTGATTCATAATACTGTTCCATAACGGTTATGATTTTTGGCGGTCTGTCAATAATTTTCTATCAGTAACTGATGATAGTGGTAGCCATAGAGTATATTTGACATGTTATAATGAAAATAGTTATAGATAACATGAATAACGGTTATATTTTATAAAGTGGTATGGTAACGATGGGAATTGTTTTTTTCAATTCAATAACAGGTTAAAAGTTCTATTTATAAGAACATATTTATGAATATTTTGATGTGGTCTACTGTGATAACTTAGTGATTCAATGCCTTAAACTTTATTTTGGATGCAATTTTTAGCGTATCATACAACATGTAATAACGTGGTGTCATTGGGAACGATATATAAAATAGATATAACCAAAAAAATCAATCAATGAAAGCTGTAAAATACTTAAGCTAGATCAGATCTCATCGTAAGTTAGGGAAATCTTATAAGCTCAATTAATAGACGGATATCATCCCGCATTTCCGACCTGCATTTTCCGACTAATAGTGGTGATTTAATGACTAACTCAGGGCATACCAAAGGCCTTATTCTGGTGTCAAACAAACATAAAATAAATTAAAACGTTTGTACATACGGATCTAAATATTTATATTACTTTATACTATAGATGCTTTTATATTAGTTTAGTACGTTGTGTTATAGATGCTTTGATAGGGTATGGTGAAGAAGTACATCTTTGTCAGAACCGAATTTGTTACACTTTGTCGAAACCCTTCCAGTTTTAATCTTACAAAAAAACTTATGTTAGAGACTTGAATACATTTGGGTGTGTGAAAATATGTCTAATAAACTCTACTAATACTACAAGTCAAGTATGGCACGGAATATATCGATTAACACATTATTACATATTAGGTTTTTAAAGATCGTTGAAAAATATGGCTAAAAAATAATACTGCCGTAAAATATTCGGCTATGCATCCACAAAACACACATTAGTCATATATATATGTAAATAATTATTATAACTCTGAACGATATGTCGATATTATATTGTAACATAGTCTGCCATTCTTGCCGAAGTTTAATAAATGTGGTTCAAGCAATATTTTAAATAGGGCCATCCTTCAGATCTTCAAAGTAGACACCGCGCTCCTTGTTAATCCTTTGTAGTTTGCCGCTTTTATGTACTATTCATTTAGATACGTTTGAGCGACACGGCAAACGGATTTTTAGCATAACTTGATATAAAAATAGTATTATCGTCAGTAACAAATGGCCGTGTGTAAATCGGGATGCGCGATCTAGGGTTGTTCTGTATATCTATTCGTATTATCTAGATAGATATATTATTGGAAAGAGAAGGTTGAACAAGACTAAGAGCAAAATAAAACCATTAAGAAAGTAAAATTCCTATAAATATATAGCTAAAGGGTATTATAAATAGTTACATGATAGATTTGTTTTTTGCATACGCTATTTTTTTGTAGAGAAGTCACACCAATGGTCAATCAGAGGCACAGTGTCTACACTGGCTGACCAACAACGGTTATACCCTACATTATACATTCATTCTTAGAAAATGGTGGGGTATATGGTGAAATAGGGTAAAGACCCTTCACCCCTCCCATGTAGGGTATCGTGCCCAAATTCTTCAGTGATCTGCAAACATGCTGTATATGCACGTTACGCCACGCATCGAATTTTTGCTGCTATCGAATCTGTCAGTACATATGACAATATGCACGAACTCCATACCCATCAAGATTTTTGTTTTCACGCGAAAGCTCTACTATATATATCATGGGCCGCTATTTTTATAAGATTACTTAGAAAAAATACATAGCATCTATGCTTCATGAAGATATTTATGATTTTGTCTACGGTCCTAATACAACTAGGCATTGTATTAACAGATACACTCTCCGCTACCGAGCCAGCGTATCCTACTAATGTTCTAGATTATGTGGCTGGTTGCCCAGCAGGTTCAATTACTGGAGATGGATTCAATGTCAACTATTACTATTACCCTTTGGATTCATCAATTGGATTCAGTGGTGATACCATGTCGGATAACTTCGTTCTTAATAGTTATAGTTCCGATGGGTTTGATACATCTACCTCGGGCATAACTGATATCAGCTTCTCAACATCTAGCGGGATTTTCGATGAGTATTTGGGATTTATTTATGGGGAATTTCTCACAGTTAATCACTTTGCTCTAGAATTTACGGGATACTTTTTGGCACAACAGTCTGGTTCGTACATATTCAGCTTATCAGCCGATGATGGTGTGAGTCTCCAACTTGGCAGGGGGTCTAGTTGCTGCGGAAGCGGAGTTAAAAGCATAGTAACTACGAAAATCGTAGCCACTTATAATGATGAAGCACAGTCAAACGATGATTCCATAGGGACAAACACATACTCTGTGGATCTCCAGATGGGAGTGTACTATCCGATACGATTAGTGTATTTCAATGCTGCTGGAACACATTCATTAGGGGTTACTGTTACAAGACCTGATGGTGTCTCAACAACTGATTTCAGTAATGTATACCAATTTGATGCTTCTTCTATCTGTCCTTCAATAACAACTGTTCCTTGGACAGGATCTTATATCACGGATACAACTACAACTCTCACTAATGCCGTTACGGAAATAAAGCTACTTACACCTGGATCAACAGAAACAGTCAGAACCACAGTACCTTGGACTGCATCCTATTCATCTACTACTACGGCCTTAGGCGCCGTTGTTGAATCCGGAGGAACCAATCCCGTAGTTTCAGTGATCGTGGAAACTCCGTATGCAAGCCATTACCTGACTACGCAAACCACACCGTGGACAGGAAGTGTACCAAGCACAACCACAAACTATGCTATTACCACCATTAGTGGGACTCCAGTTCCTGCTACTACCGTAATTGTGTTTACTCCTACTGCCCCACCAACTGGAACAACAGTGATGAAGCCCTGGACTGGAAATACCATAAGCTATTCCACCACAACTGGGGCTTACACAGATTCTGAAGGTAAAACAGGAATTATTACCACCGTTGAGGAATATACTGTGACTGGGATTCTTACTACAGTCACTCAGCCATGGTCAGGTAAATATAACGAAACTCTTACGGAAACTGGACGTCTAACAACAGATAATGTTGGTAGGGATGCTACTACCATTGTTATAAACACTCCTAGTGGTCAAATTACCACTCTTACTGAACCGTACTCTGGTGATTATCCTACGACATATACTCGAACAGGCTACTATGTTACTAGTAATCTGACTGTTCTTGCAACCTCAGTTTTCGTAGAGATTCCTACTGGAATAGTGACTACTATAACTCAACCATGGACTGGTGAGGGAATTACTACTGATACTGAGACTGGTGAGATCACTAGTGGCAGCCGTACGATTCCTGTCACCACTATTGTTATCGAGACACCTACAGGTATCTTGACTACAATAACTAAGCCATGGACAGGAGAAGTTACCAGTACCACTACCGAGACTGGATGGACCACTAGTGACAACCGTACAATACCTGTGACTACTCTCGATATTGAGACACCCACTGGAATATTGACTACACTTACTGAGCCATGGACGGGTGAAATAACTACTACTATTACTGAAACTGGCGTAGCAATAATTGATCAACGTACTGTCCTTGCAACTACAATAGTGATTGAAACTCCTACAGGTATATTAACTACAGTGACTGAACCTTGGTCTGGAGAGTTCGATACATTAACCACCAAAACAGGTAATTATACTAGAGGAAATCACACTATTCCTGCAACAACTATCATTATTGAGACGCCAACAGGGATTTTGTTAACCACGACAGAACCATGGACTGGTGAGTTTACAGCAACCCGGACCAATACTGGTTATACAACCGACGGTAACAACACAATTCCTATTACTATTGTTATTGCGGAGACTCCTACTGGAATATTAAAGACAGAAACTGAGCCTTGGAGTGGGGAACTGACTACTACCACCACTGAAACAGGCTATACTACTAGTGGTAACCGCACAATTCTAGTCACCACCATTGATATAGAGACCCCAACAGGGGTATTAACATCAGTAACTAAGCCTTGGACTGGTGAGTTGACCAGTACATATACCGATACTGGTGTGATTACTAGCAACAACTACACCATTCTAGCTACAACAGTTGTTGTCGAAACTCCAACAGGGGTTTTAACTACCGTCACTATATCGTGGACTGGTGAATCCACTGCGACTATTACTAGTACGGGTTATACTTCTAGCGATAATCGTACCATACCAGCTACTACTATCATTCTCGAGACTCCCACAGGAATCTTAACGACTCTAACTGAGAAATGGACCGGTGAGTTAACCAGTACTCGTACAGATGAGGGGATAATTACTCGTAACAATCGAACTATATCTGCCACTACCGTTTATATAGAGATACCAACTGGAATTTTGACAACAATAACTGAACCGTGGACAGGAAGGATTACCAGTACTACTACCGAAACTGGAGAGATTACGAGCAATAATCGGACGATTCCGGCTACCACTGTTATTGTAGATACACCTACTGGTATCTTAACTACAGTAACTGAACCTTTTAATGGCGAATTGAGCAGTACTCGTACGGAAACAGGTATAATAACTAGTGATAACCGAACTATCCCCGTCACAACAGTGGTTATTGAGAGCCCAACAGGAATATTGACTACAATCACAGAGCCTTGGAGTGGGCATTTTACTACCACGACTGCTACCACCGAGACAGAATATTTTCCTGACAACCAAACTGTTGTTGCAACTATTTATATAGTTGGGACACCTACAGGAATTCTGACGACAGTTACAGAACCTTGGACTGGTGATGAGACTAGCTATAGGCTCGATACTGGGGTTATTACAAGTGATAATTACACCGTATTAGCAACAACAATAGTAGTAGAAACGCCTACAGGTTTCTTGACAACTGTAACTAATTCATGGTCGGGTGAGGTACCTACAACCACTACCACAACAGGGGTGATAACAACTAACAATAGAACAATAGCCGCCACAACTATTATAGTTGAGACGCCTACTGGGTTTCTTACAACATTAACTCAACCTTGGAGTGGTGAAGTAACAAGTACTACTACAGAAACTGGTCTTCATAACATTGGAAACCATACAATTCTCGGAACCACCGTGGTAGTTGAGTCTCCGACTGGCATAGTAACCACAGAGATAGAACCGTGGAGTGGAATGATAACCAGTACTACTACCAAAACTGGTATCATAATTAGGGGAAATTATACGATACCTGCCACGACTGTAATTATCGAATCACCAACGGGTATCTTAACCACAGTGACGGAGCCGTGGAGTGGTAAGGTAACTAGTACTTCCACCATGAATGGAATCACAATTAGCGGAAATTACACTATCCCGGTCACCACAGTCGTCGTGGAGTCACCAACGGGCATGTTAACTACGGTAACGAAGCCATGGAGTGGAAGGGTGACAGGAACTATAATTGAAACTGGCATCACAATCAGCGGAAACTACACGATTCCTGCTACCACAGTTATCATCGAGTCTCCTACTGGAATATTAACAACAGTGACGGAACCGTGGAGTGGTGAGGTAACTAGTACTACCACGGAAACTGGCAACATATTCAGCGGAAACTACACGATCCCTGCCACCACTGTTGTCATCGAGTTTCCAACGGGTGTCTTAACAACAGTAACCGAGCCGTGGAGTGGCAAGGTAACGAGCACCACGACTGAAACCGGTACGACAATTAGCGGAAACTACACGATCCCAGTAACAACTATTGTCGTCGAGTCTCCAACCGGCATCTTAACAACAGTAACCGAGCCGTGGAGTGGCAAAGTAACGAGCACCACGACTGAAACCGGTACCACAATTAGCGGAAACTACACGATCCCAGTAACAACTATTGTCGTCGAGTCTCCAACCGGCATCTTAACAACAGTAACCGAGCCGTGGAGTGGCAAAGTAACGAGCACCACGACTGAAACCGGTACCACAATTAGCGGAAATTACACGATCCCAGTCACAACTGTTGTCATTGAGTCTCCTACCGGGATATTGACGACAGTGACAGAACCATGGAGTGGCAGGGTAACTGGTACTACCACCGAAACTGGTGTTGTAACCTATGAAAACGACACGATCCCAGTAACAACTGTTGTCGTAGAGTCTCCTACCGGCATCTTAACAACAGTGACTGAACCGTGGAGTGGGGAGGTAACTAGTACTTCCACCGAAACTGGCACCACCATCAGCGGAAACTACACGATTCCTGTCACCACCATTGTCATCGAGTCCCCAACGGGTGTCTTAACTACAGTGACAGAACCGTGGAG
>JAKTRX010000055.1:0-24848 GCA_030579915.1 Starmerella bombi
TGAGACGAAATTGTCGAGATGAAATTGTCGAGATAAAAATGTCGAGGTGACGTAGTGTAAATTCTGAGATGAAATTGTCGAGATGAAATTGTCGAGATAAAAATGTCGAGGTGACGTAGTGCAAATTCTGAGATGAAATTGTCGAGTTGAAATTGTCGAGATAAAAATGTCGAGGTGACGTAGTGCAAATTCTGAGATGAAATTGTCGAGATGGAAAGGTCGAGGTAAACATGTCGTGGTGACGTAGTGCAAATTCTGAGATGAAAATGTCGAGATGGAAAGGTCGAGATAAAAATGTCGAGATAAAAATGTCGTGGTGACGTAGTGTAAATTCTGAGACGAAATTGTCGAGATGAAATTGTCGAGATAAAAATGTCGAGGTGACGTAGTGCAAATTCTGAGATGAAAATGTCGAGATGGAAAGGTCGAGATAAAAATGTCGAGATAAAAATGTCGTGGTGACGTAGTGCAAATTTCGGGTTGAAAATGACGAGATGGAAAGGTCGAGATAAAAATGTCGAATTGAAAATGTCGTGGTGACGTAGTGCAAATTCTGAGATGAAAATGTCGAGATGGAAAGGTCGAGATAAAATTGTCGAGATAAAAATGTCGTGGTGACGTAGTGTAAATTCTGAGACGAAATTGTCGAGATGAAATTGTCGAGATAAAAATGTCGAGGTGACGTAGTGTAAATTCTGAGATGAAATTGTCGAGATGAAATTGTCGAGATAAAAATGTCGAGGTGACGTAGTGCAAATTCTGAGATGAAAATGTCGAGATGGAAAGGTCGAGATAAAATTGTCGAGATAAAAATGTCGAGGTGACGTAGTGCAAATTCTGAGATGAAAATGTCGAGATGGAAAGGTCGAGATAAAAATGTCGAATTGAAAATGTCGTGGTGACGTAGTGCAAATTCTGAGACGAAATTGTCGAGATGAAATTGTCGAGATAAAAATGTCGAGTTGAAAATGCCGAGGTGAAAATGTCGAGATGAAAATGTCGAGATGACGTAGTGTAAATTCCGAGATGGAAAGGTGGAGGTGATAATGAGGAAGTGGTAATGAGGTGGTAAATATGGCGAGATGGAAAGGTGGAGGTGATAATGAGGTAGTGGTAATGAGGTGGTAAATATGGCGAGATGGAAGGTGGAGGTGGTAATGTGGTGGTGATGTAGTGGAAAATCCGAGTCGAAATGCCGAGGTAAAAATGTTGAGGTGATGTAGTGCAAATTTCGAGTTGAAAATGCCGAGGTGGAAAGGCCAATAAATATGTCGATGTGACGTAGTCGAAATTAAAATGTCGCGGTAGACAGTAGATATAAATATTCCGAGGTCCAGATAGATTTAAAAAAATGGAAATTAATATGTAACGTATAAATTCCGTGTACGCTTCCATATTTCTACTAGTTAAGCTGGTAATATTTCCCTCGATGTTTATACAGTCATATTTACCATTTTGTTATTTTAATTTCGACATTGATACAGGGGAATTATTACTACGTCACCTTGACCTTTCATCTCGACATGTGTACAGCACCTCCCTTCATTTTCAATATATAAGGATTTTGACTTTCTGGTTTAGCGAATGTTTATGCCAGGCTATGTACAACGTATATGTGGCATGGAGAAGCATAACGTTACTGACAAAATAAAACAAAGTAATATCATATTCTCGACCTCCATTCTATGATTATACTTGAACTGACTGTGCTTTCTTATCTGCATATGCTTACATACTAATAAAACTATCTGCATTCCTCGATATACTGAGGTTCAACCGCTTTGTCCAAACCTTAGAGCAAGCTGCGATCGAGATTCGTCAGTATAACGTAATTACGCTGACTACTACGTAATCTGACATATTCCCCTTTTGGTGCAGAGTGTGGAGTGTGTACCCGTTTACGGAGAGTATCCTAATAGACCCTATATTGCATTACATGCTTGCTATGCGAGAAAAAATTACTGTCATTATATAATGGACGTGCTATCAATTTAGGTTCTAGTTTTGTGAGGACAGCAGTTAGAAAAAAGCTAAAAAATAATATAAACGAAAGGATGTACTCATCGTCTTTAATATAAACATTAGAGCACTTCAAGCAGGTAATCGAGAGAACATAACTTATCGAACGCAAGAATGTGGATTATGAATATGTAATTTGCTGCGACACGGCCCGACACACAGGGCAAGGCTAATGCCAGGTATGGGACATGGTAAAGGGATAGGTAGAGGGTATAGCAAATATGTTTGAGTATGTGGTTAAATGTCATTCCTACCCCTGCCTTACTACCACTACTATTGCACACAAACACATTTGTGTGGTGTATATTTGCAAGATACCACAACCATCGGAGCATGCCAACACCTGCGTCACCGGCTTTTTCAAAAGCCTATTTGGGTCACGACATTCACCAGGACGCAAGCGCGGGGTCTCATGCAGAACGTAGAGCTTCTGTACCCGCGAACCGGCATTCCAATCACGGATCCCGGCAGAGTAGTCGACAGAATTCCGTGTATAACGAATGGAACAACATGCAAGGTGCCCAACAGAGAGCAATGGAAGGAAATGAAATACAGCTGCCATCTACAGCCATTGCTAGGCTTACTCTCCGTACCTCGAACAACCTGCGTATGTGGTATCTTCGTCGCAACAACGGACGCGCAAGTAAACGGCGTACCGAACAGGAGACGCTGCGTGAAATAGAGCGTAGTGAGCTTCTCTTTTCCCAGGCGTTTACTGTTGCCCCGCTGGTACTCATTACTTCCTCAGGCCTACGACTTCATGAGGCTGGGGAACGTAAAGTTCCAGCTCTGCTTCAGCAACTGAGCATAAGAGTGTGCGAAGACCAGGCAAAACACTATGCCAATCTAATTCGTATTCAACTGGAATACGGCAGTGGACTCGGCCTGATTAAATGGGAGGTGCTGCGTGGATACCGCGATTTGCTGTTTCTTCGGTCTAAGTTGCGGTCACACAACAAGCTGAGAAGCCGCGGACCCAAGCTTCCTAAATTACCTACCCCAAAAGCGTTTGGATTGCTCGATTTAAAGAAGAATGCCCTGTTTAAACGCGGCCACAGAGATAGAAATGATGACAGCTTGCTACCAAATATGGGGGAGTTCGACTATTCAGAGGAGGACTTCGATGATGATGAAGAAAATTACGGCTTAGAGGATGAGGACGACGAAGATGAGGATGAAGATGAGGAGGACGACGAAGATGAAGAGGAGCCCCTTTCGAATCCTAATGGGCACCAAGACCCCTCTGATAATGAAGGGGTCAGTGCCTTTACAGCCAATGATCGCCAATCGAATCGTACGCAGCAATTTGATACAGGAAGCATGACTAGTTTTAAGCGTGCCGTGAACGAACGCCGGTCGCGATACGCTAAGGCCGTAGAAATATGGCTGAACAAAGTAAAGGAGATTTATATGCTAAGGTCCGACTCGAATGAACTCATGCAGTTTTTTGAAATGAGCCACTTGAGCCTGAAATTAGCCCCAGAATATACTTTTCACGGAAAGGAGGGAACTATGTTTATCCGGTCGCGCGCAAGTGACATGGGCTGGCGTGTGAATCATTTCTATCTACACGATCTGCGTGATATGGTAGAGAGGCATACCAAGAAATGGGTGCTTATCCGTGATTCATATATTGTGATAGTTGACAATATCTACAGCACGCTCATCCGCGAGGTTTTCCTAGTCGACAGTCACTTTGAGGTGAAGCATATTACCTCAGGCTACATTGACAATCACCCCAACACCATCACTCAAAGCAAGGAGGGCGATGAAGTACGTGCCTTGCCTGATGCACCAAATGCTCAGAAAAGTAAGAGGGCTAAGTCGGTGTTTCTGCATTTAGTGAACAACGAGCGTGAGCTGAAGCTGACTGCTCGAACTGACCGCGATCTGCGGAGATGGCAGGCCAGCATCATGCAAATGAAGACGTTTACTCCTTGGTCTAAAAAAAACCGATTCGATTCGTTTGCACCTGTACGGAAGAACGTGTTTGGCAAATGGTTTGTCGATGGTCGTGACTACATGTGGGTGCTGAGTGATGCGCTGGAAAATGCTAGGGACACAATTTATATTTTAGACTGGTGGTTGAGTCCTGAACTTTACCTGCGACGTCCACCTGAAGGAAACCAGAAATGGCGACTGGATAGAGTCCTAAAGCGTAAGGCTGAGCAGGGCGTCAAAATCTTCGTGATAGTCTACCGCAACGTCAATGCGGCTATACCAATCGATTCAATGTGGACCAAGCACTCACTTCTGGGTCTGCACGAGAATATCCACGTTATGAGGTCTCCGAACCAACTGAAGAACCAGGCGTCACTATTTTGGGCCCACCACGAGAAATTATGCATCATCGATAGTACTATTGCATTCAATGGTGGTATCGATCTTTGCTTTGGAAGGTGGGATACATGGGAGCATACTCTAGTTGATGATTCAAGTGCCCCATTCTTGCCCGCAGATCCTTCTGAGGAGCAGTGGAAGCACCAAAAGACCCAACTATTCCCCGGAAAGGATTACAATAATGCCCGTGTTAAGGACTTCTACGATCTCAACCGTCCCTGGGAGGAGACTCATGACCGCAACTACGTTCCAAGGATGCCATGGCATGATATTCATCAGATGGTATTGGGCCAGCCTGCTCGCGATTTCTGTCGTCACTTTGTGCAGCGTTGGAACTATGTTATCCGCCAGAAAATCCCTTCTAGGCCAACACCTTTCCTTCTTCCTCCACCAGATTTCAGCCAGGAAGATCTAGAACGACTCCAGTTAACTGGAACTTGTGAGTATCAGGTACTGAGATCTTCCGGAGAATGGAGCTTGGGACTAAAAGAACATGAACAAAGCATCCAGAACGCGTATTTGCAGCTTATTGAGGAGTCTGAGCACCTGGTATATATTGAAAACCAGTTTTTCATTACTTCTACTAAGGTAGATGGTGTTTTGGTTGAGAATCAGATCGGTAATGCTCTAGTGCAGCGTATTGTCCGTGCCCATCAGAATGGCGAGCAGTGGAAGGCATTTATTATAATTCCGTTAATGCCCGGCTTTGAAGCAGAGGTTGACAGTGAAAAGGCCAGTAGTGTTCGAATCATCTGCCAGTGCCAATTCAACTCGATCTCCCGTGGCCCCAACTCAATTTTCTACCGCTTGGAGCAGATGGGTATCAGACCTGATCAATATATCAACTTCCTCAGTTTGCGTAAATGGGGTAAATTTAGTGATACGAAGGATGCACCTAATGGTGGCAGATTGGTTACAGAATTGCTATACATCCATGCTAAGTGCATGATTGTTGATGATCGAGTGGCTATTATTGGTAGTGCGAATATCAATGAACGATCCATGCGGGGAATTCGCGATTCAGAAGTGGCGGTTTGCGTGCGCGATACTAAGGTTATTGAAACCACAATGGCTGGAAAGCCTTACAAGGCTGGTAAATTCGCCCATACGTTGCGTATGCGTCTAATGAGGGAGCACTTGGGTGTGGATATTGATAAGCTAGAAATTGTAGAACGGTTCATGGGAGCCTTGGATGCCACTGCAAAACGTGTTAGAGAACATCGTCAGAGAGCCATGCACAGTCACAAATTGCACCAACAGCACAGCCACCAGCATGTTCCAACCGTTTCACCCATAAGTCAAGATACTGCGAGTCACTCAACGAAATATGACAACAGCAAATTTCATGGAAATGAGATGAATAGTGATGAATTCCCTGACTGGCTTTATCCTGAACTCCATTCGTTCAATTGGTACGCTGGTACCAACGTCAACAAAGGAATCCGCATCGGTAAAAAGCTTAGCCGAGACTCTCGATTGCATCATAATGCTGAGCATAATGCCGATGTGGAAGGTGATGGAATTGATCACTGGAAAGCACGTTTGGCTCAGGAAACAAAGGCCAAACGAAGACAGATCCAAGCTGCCGAACCTGATATCGAGATGGAGAAAGATGCTCGAAAAATTATGGAAGAGTTGCTCAAGGATCGCTCTATTACCAGCCGTGATCAATTCAAACGTATTTTCTATTCACGATTCGCCAAAAAAGATATACTACGGCCTTTGAAAAGGGCCTCCGAACTACCTATGCCTCATGTTGACGAGGAAGGCATGCGTGCAGTCAATTGTGAAAATATTCCAGTAGACCCATGGGCGTTTAGCGATCCTGTGGATGAACGGTTCGTTCGCGACATGCTTATCGCTGTTGCTGAGCGCAACACGCTTATTTTCAGACTGGTATTCCGATGCCAGCCTGACGACGAAGTTGAAACATGGAAAGATTACAAGACGTTCGCTGCCCATCTCGAACGGTTCTATGAAAAACAAAAAGAAGATGGTGGCCCTGATGCACTCCGCAAATCAGGTACCCACAGACCTGAACGAGTTAACAAGCTTGTTCTTTCTGGCGACATCAAACAAACCGATCCTGATGTCATCAAGCAGCAAATCCTCAATGCTACCAATCCAGGACATGAGCATCATCAACACCATGAGATGTCACAGGAAGAGAAGACGGATAATGATATTCGTTGTCAGGGCCTTAATCGTGGTACGGAGTTCTTGGCAAAGTCTCCAACACCCAATGCTGTTTATAAAGCCGATAATGAACAGTTTTATGAAGCCCAGGAGGAACTCTCTGCGGATGGTGCACACAACACAGGCACCAACAATGCAGGTGCTAATACAAGGCAGGATGCTGGACACAGTGTTCCTAATGGCCATGCAAACGGGCATGCTGCTGGCCGCAATACTGACTACTCTACTAGTCACGATACAAGGAAAACCCAAGGCAATACTCCTAATGATACCACCCCAGGTACTACTTTTGTTGAACCTAATAATGGCACGGATGGACTTACCCAAGGTACTAATGACGTGCCGTTCCAGCCAGCCCGGAAGTGGGGTCATTTTGACCATGTGCTTGATGCTCAGGTTGCTGAAGATATCCTTCAGGGAATTACAGGCCACCTGGTTGTGTTCCCCACTGAATGGCTCAACCGCGAACTTGATTCGGGTAACTGGAACTTCCAGCTTGATCGTATGGCCCCGCTTGAAATCTATGATTAATTCTTCATTTCTATAATAAATACCATAAGTGGAAAAGCATGCATCTACTACGATCAGTTGTTTGCTTGTTCATGGGAAATACCCTCAATTGCTAATCTAATTTGAGAGTTATTTCAATGAATATCCATATAAAATTTATGTTTAGTTTTTAATAGTTCTTTTATATTCTGATCCACACTTATTGGTTCTAATTTACAGACTATCCGCATCAGTATATGCTACGAAATGATGCGTTATATATATATATATTTGACACGTTTGAGGATTAGTCTAGATTATATCTAGTAATAGCACGACTTTGAAACTACCTTAAGAACTAGCTCTATACGCCGACATTTATTCATATCTTACAGTAGGCAGAGCATCGATCACGGGAGGGGCAAGATTATATTGTCAGCGCAATTCCCATATACAGAAAATATATTCACTGAAATGGTGATCCCTCAATATATGAAGGATTGTATACTCTAGTGACAGCTTTGTGTTGAATTTTAGTGGTAACAAATCATCACATTTGGACAATGCTTAAGATAATTCTTATCTTCTATAAATTTATATAAGAAGAATCAGTCGATTTGAATACTTTGTTTCCACTTCACATGGTAATTCTTATCTATATAAATAAGCCATATTAAACTCGGGTTATCTGTATATGTATATATGATGTGACGACTTCATATATTAGGTGCCACTTCTAAGACTGCTGTAATTAGGGTTCCTCAATGCTATGCCAACGGTGCAGACTCCCCATTGCCGTTCATAAAACATTGGCAAATCCACATGCATCTCAACATCAATTATTCCATTCGGATGATACTCCGCTGCGGCCATCTGTATATGGTAACCCAGGTGACGATGCTAGCTTCATTGTACTGACGGAGACTCTGAACCCCCTTAACCGAGCAGCTAATGACACACCCCCGAAGATTTCCGGAAAATCACCTATGACAAGCACAATGAGTAGGGAAACTGAGGGAATTGAACGACTTTTCAACTATATAAGTGGTAAGACTGATATGGATTTACCTCTTTGTCAGGACTGTGCAGACTCCGTACGCCAAGGCCTGAAATCGGAGTACCAAGAAGCCTGTAGGGAACGTGATGCCTACATTACACTGTTGAATAAAGTAAAGGATGAACCGGTCGCTGGTAGCCAGGAAGTGAATGAGTTAACTGGCAGAATACAGGCATTGGAAAACGAGGTAAACCAGGCACTTGATGAACTTCAATCAGCAGAAACTGAGCATGAAAGCGCATTGGAACAACTAAAGAGGGCTAAGAAAGAGCATATACATGAAAAGACTGCACATTCTGCGGCTTACAGTGCGCGAAATCAGCTAGAACTTCAAGTACTGCAGCATACCGTCGAAACCCGACGATTAGAAGCTCTGGCAGAATACCAAGAGAGCCAATTAAGGCGACTACAATCCACAAGCGTCTATCATGATGTCTTCTGTGTTGCCCACGAAGGAAAGTTTGGTACGATCAATGGCCTGAGATTGGGTAGGCTGAGCGACGAAAAGGTAGAGTGGAGCGAGATCAACGCGGCATGGGGCCAGGCACTACTAATGATAGCCAGCCTGATCTCTAAACTAGGAATCAAAATCCCTGAATACAGACTAAAACCCTTAGGTTCAATGTCGCGTATTGACAAGCTAGAATTACACCCGGAAACGGGGGATGTGATGAGGTCCACATCATTAGATCTATATTCCAGTGATTATTCTTTTGAAAGATTCCTGTATCCGAAACGCATGGATGCAGCAATGACGGCATTTCTGGATATCCTGAATCGGGTGGGCCAGTACGTAGAGGAGAAAGACCCTACACTGAGACTGCCGTACGCGATCGAGGGCGACAAGATCGGTAGCGTGAAGATGTCACTAAGCTCGTCTAATGAGACTTGGACGGCTGCGTGCCGCTATGTTTTGACGAATTTAAGATGGATCATGGCCTATGCCATCAACCACTAATTTATTACTCCAAGCATATTATTCTTATAGTAATTAATCGATTTCAAGAGTTTAGACATAAAGTAGAATGCATTCTTGTTGAGTAACTTGTCTCTAGTAATCTATTTCTATTCTAACCAACCAAATAGTCCCCCAGCCTTTCCTAATAGCTCTTCTACTACTCTCTTCAAAGCTCTGTAACACATACAAGCTCACAAAGGTGCAAATATTGCGACATTACAACGCTGATAGCGGCTATACATCATTTACCCCTTGTATAACAACACACTACTTCGCTCTAATTTTTCCGATGCCCCTTCATGTAATACCTTCATCGTTAATTGCTACGTAACTTGCACCATATGATAATCTTTTTAAAGTTCATTGTCGATTAAATACATCGATCTAGCTTCTTTAATACAGCACCAAAATTATCAAATAGTCCTAATACAATATTTTGTTTTAGTTGAAGATTTTCCCGTATTCTCTCCCTTTTGCGAAGATCCCCTTCTACTACCCCCAATTACCCCAATACCCCCTAATATATTCCAGTTTGGCCCACAATGGGATGGATATCGCGGCCCATGAGTCGAAATATAGCTCTAAGTTCTTCGAAGATTCTCAGTTATTCCATGCTCCCTCAATTTTGTCTCTGCCGCACATTATTTCGTCAGAATCTCGCCTTAATTTCCCCAATCCGCCCTTATAATTACCATTCTTCATAATTTAATACATATTTACTGATCGTAAGATGAATATTTCTCCGCAACTAGCATTATGTGGATTATACATCAACGAATCTCTCACAGTGTAATACCCCCTGCATCTGGCCCCATCGAAATTTCGCAAATAATACTCATTTTTGAGATTCCACCTCTGTTGGGCCGATTCCTCCCATAAGCATTCTCATTCATGACATATCGTTGGATATTATAGCACAAATTTATCTTCATAGTGTAATGTATCTAATAAATATATCATATCAAGTATTCTGTTTCATTGTCTTCTATTTCTTCCAATACCCTCTTCTTTTTTCATGCAAGACCCGCCTCATGGCCCCTCTGTCTCGCAACCTCCATGACCTCTCGTAATACGTACGATATCTTGTTACTCAAAGTGTGATTATTACTATGACCCAGCAGTGTAATATGGTTGATAACTTGATAATACTTCTCCATGTAATATTCTGTTTCGGCTTTCCAACTTAAAGCCCAGTTTGCCATAATGTGCCTAACAAAGTTCTCAGCAGTCATACTATTATTTTTTCTTGCATTTGATCAATCAAGTTTCCCAGTTGTTCAGTTTTCCAGATACTTGTTCAAGTTACTTGCGTTAGTTCCAATATGTATTGCTTTAATTTAATATTTGTCACCTCATGCTATATTGGTACATTAGATTCTTTCCTTCCTGATCAAGTTTGTTCCAATTTTTTTGTATTGGTTTCATCTACTGTGTTTATTAGGCTTGCTTTACCTGTTGGTGTAGTGTCTGTTTTGAGTTATCCGTTTAAGGCTTTAATTGAATGCATGGCATTGCCCTTGCCCTATACATGGTAAATCTGCAACGCCTGGTGGAGTCTCTCTCGGTCGATCTCACCGCTATTGAGCCTGATGTGCTAGTTGAGAAAGTAAATAAAGGTATTACAGCTGAATCATCGAGCAATATAGATGATTTACTTGTTCTGGGGGCGGAAACTGCCGCATCACTTGTTACTCACCACCCAGCCTGGTCTACTTTGGCTGGAAGACTTCTACTTGAGCTGATATATCGACACTCATCACCTAAATTCAGTGAGTTTATCGATGCCAATGGCAATAAGCTCCAAGAAGATTTAGTTGAATTTGTTGCTTGTCATTCTGAAGTAATTGATAACAGAATTGTGCAAACAAGGGACCGGGATTTTAGTTTCTTTGCCGTTCGTACACTGCAATATTCATATTTATTGCCCAAGGAACGACCACAGTACATGTGGATGCGAGTTGCATTGGCAATTCACTTTCCTGACCTTGACCGGGCGTTTGAGACATATGATCTATGCTCTCAGCGAGTGTTCACTCATGCAACACCAACGCTATATAATGCTGGACTCAAAAATGGGCAGTTGGCCAGTTGTTTTTTAATGGGAATGCATGGACCCTCAGTTCCTGATGTATTCGAAACATTAAAAGAGTGTGCAATAATTTCACATTCTGTAGGGGGAATTGGCTTGCATTGTTCTAACATTCCTAGTTCCACCACCAAAAATAACAGTTCAGACAGTGGAAATGGCTTGGTTCCACTGTTGAGGGTGTTTAATAATGCCAGCAGATATATCAGTCAAGGCGGAATGAAGAGACCCGGAGCCATTAGTATTACACTTGAGCCATGGCACGCTGATATTCTTAGTTTCTTGGATTTGCGAAAAAACCATGGGAAAGAAGAGTACCGTGCGCGAGACCTATTCTATGCTTTGTGGGTTCCCGATCTATTTATGCAAAAAGTGCTTAATGACGAACTATGGTACCTTTTTTCTCCGACAGATGCCCCAGGCCTACAAGATTGTTATGGTGCTGAATTTGATAAACTATACAATCTGTACGTTGCGGAAGAAAGGTATGCTTCTGTGATTCCTGCGAGGACTGTTTGGGATCATGTACTAGACGCTCAGATCGAAACGGGAAATCCGTCGCTGTTGTACAAAGACAGCTGTAATTCTAAGTCTAATCAGAAAAATCTAGGAGTCATTAAGTCTTCTAACTTGTGCACTGAGATTGTACAGTACTCCAGCCCTGACGAAATAGCCGTATGCAACTTGGCTTCAGTGGCTCTTCCCGCGTTTGTTACCGGACAAGAGTTTGACTACCAAAAACTACACAATGTAGTCAAAATTATTGTTCGCAACCTCAACTCGGTGATTGACCGTACTTCCTATCCTTTGCCAGCCTGTTCCCGTAGTAATTTCAAACACCGGCCATTAGCAGTGGGAGTACAGGGGTTAGCCGACGTTTTTTTCAAACTAAAAATAGCATTTGATAGCACTGAAGCTAACAAGCTAAATGTCCAAATTTTTGAAACCATCTACCATGCATGTTTAGAGTCTAGCATGGAACTTGCTAAAGAAATGGGAAGAGCGTATGACACCTATAGTACATCCCCTGTTTCGAACAATATACTGCAGTTCGACATGTGGGAATACAAAGGTAGTCTCATGTGGGATTGGACCACTCTACGACAGCAGATCAAACAGTTTGGTGTATACAATTCCCTGCTAACAGCTGTAATGCCCACGGCCTCAACCGCGCAAATATTGGGTTCTATTGAAAGTGTAGAGCCCGTGATGTCGAATTTATTCAGCAGACGTACTATTTCCGGTGAGTTCCAGCTCATCAACCAATATTTAGTGCATGAATTGGAAGAATTGGACCTTTGGTCTGATGACATTCGACAAAAAATCATTGCACATCGGGGATCGGTGCAGCTGATTCATGAAATACCCAAATCTATCAAGTTGCGATACAAAACTGCGTATGAGCTGAGCATGCGGGCTGTAGTCGACCAAAGTGTGGCCCGGGCACCATTTATTGATCACTCACAGTCCATGAACCTGTTTCTAGCCAAGCCTACACACCGACAGCTTACATCTATGCACTTTCACGCGTGGAATAAAGGACTCAAAACCGGCATCTATTACTTGCGGACGATGCCAGCAGCTGATCCCATTCCATTTACTATTAGCCCAGAAACCTTGCAACATGCACAAGCGTCACAGCAGGAGGCTAACCGAGAAAAGCAAATGACCATAGAGAAGGAAGCTACAGAGCACAGTAGCAAACCGAAAAAACAGAAAATAGAGTCATTTTGCGACACTGGCTGCTATACATGCTCAGCATAATATATCGACTCGTTGTAGATGCGAAACTGTTACAGGAAGAGCTAACGCCAGGGAATATAAGTAAATTCTACTTCATCGGTTCATTTTTTTACCCGCATTGCACCCGCTGTAGAAACATTTTTCGAGCAAATCTGCGCAATCAAAAGACACAGCACATAATAATAGAGAATATAAATCTTAGATATGTATACATTATATATTATGTAGAGATAGGCATATACTAGTTGCCATATGTGTTTTATGCACCTATTACCTCCAAGTATTTGCGAAAGCTTTAGGAATACTATTACGACTATAATTGTACAACCAGAAGTCTTAAACTATAATGCCAAGCATGAATGGCAGATTAACTAACCCTTATATGACTTGAGCTATCATATACAACGTTATGCAGCATAAATAATTATTTACGCGCATTATCTACCAAACTAGTGGTCCATCTGTCTAGCTCTTCGGCTATTTTGCTCAATTTATCCACTGCACCCTCGATCTTATCGATTCCCGCTAAAAGGGTTTCCAGTTCTTGCTTGGCCAGTGCATGCTCCTCGGCACGGTGCTCTGCCTCCTCGGTAGCAGCAAACAGCTGGGAGTAGTGCTTAGCAGTTTGATCAAGTGAACCTTCGAGCTGCTCGACCTTGCTGAGGTAAACTTCGGTGTCGTTTTCCAGTGCGATCTGGATTTTCAGTAACGCATCTGACATACCCACCAGCACCTCACGTATGTAAGGTATGTAAGTAACAAGCGGTGCTAAGCATACCTTACCTGCAAACAAGCAAGCATACTCGTGTATTCGATGGTCCATGAGTCGAATATCACTAGATTGCTAATTCATGTATTGAATATTTAGACGCTAGATATTTTGGAGTTTGATACGTTAGAATCGAGCATTTCTCGCACCTAATACTAATAGCATTAAATATTGGCTCTAAAAATTATATATCTGCATGCACACTTTTGCGTTTCTTGCTACTTTGCTGCCAATCTTCTCTGTTGCAGCTCCCTTGCTCGGGTTGCCGCTGCCGTCAGCGCGCTATGATTTAGTGGTGGTGGGTTTGTCCCCGCACCCTCCATGCTGCCCCGGCTCCAGCCGCCCAAAGGGCGTCCGCCCCCCCAAAAGCTGCGGTTGAACACACAGTTTGTGAATCCAGAATCAAATTCGCAGTTTGCAAATGATGTAATTGCCTCGATGAATCGGTCGTCCCCGAGCGACAACGTGAATGCGACTGCTAGTACCAACGAGCACAAACTGGGCATGAGCGCCCAGGAATGGTACGAAGCATTCAGACTACAGGCAATCGAGATTGTGCGTGATATTGGAGAGGGCTCTGGCGGTATGGTGCGACTCTGCCGGCTCAAAGCGTCGCTCTCCAGCCAGTATTCTCAAAAGTATACCCAGTTTTCTGCCCAGGTGCCACAGTTCGCACTAAAGGAAATACCCGCTAATCCAGACAACGCTGTTCGCAAGCAGGTCTTGCGAGAGCTACAATTTAATCGCAACTGCAGGTCTCCGTACATAGTCAACTACTACGGCGCCTTCCTGGTGGAGGAAACCAGCCAGATATATATTGCCATGGAATACTGTGACGGTGGCAGTCTGGATGCCGTTTTGAAACGGGTGGCAAGCAAAGATGCTCGGATTGGGGAACGTGTTTTAGCGCGGATTGCCACATCTGTTCTTGAAGGAATTACATACTTGTACTCCCAGAACATCATTCATCGGGATATCAAACCCCAGAATATCCTGCTGAGTTTCTCGGGAGACGTGAAGTTGTGCGATTTCGGAGTGAGTGGTGAGGTTGTGGATTCGCTGGTCACCACATTCACGGGAACTTCGTACTACATGGCTCCGGAGCGGATCAGAGGACAGCCATACACGGTGACCTCCGATGTGTGGTCACTGGGCCTAACACTAATAGAGCTGGCCACAAATAGATTCCCGTTTGAGATGGCTAAGACAGGACTGACACCCATTGAGCTGATCACGCAGATCGTCAAGTCACCGAGCCCAACACTACCAGAGGAGGAAGGGATCAAGTGGTCGAGTGCATTTCACCATTTCTTGAAGTGCTGCTTGGAAAAGAATAGCGAAAACCGCCCACCTCCTCAGAAGTTGCTAGGTCACCCATGGATCAAGGGCCATAGAAGCAAGAACTTCGACATGGGAGTGTTTGTAAAGGAGGCCTGGAGTTAGTCCAGTTGGCTCAGTAGGAATACCCGTGCGGACTATGCAGAGCTGAATGAACCGGCTCTTAGGCCCATTTCATATCGCAACTGCCCCGATCCGAGACTCGTTCGCTTGCCAGTATGGCTGGCTATATGTACGCACCACTCAGTGAAAACTCTGCATTCTTATCTACTAGGATGTTTAATTAGTAAATATTAGTAGGTGAAACTGCGTACCCATTCAGTATGTGGCTTCATTAGCAAAATATAATTTCGTATCTTATTATACTTTTTCTTGTACTTAAAAAAGTTTACATTAAGCTACAGTGAAACTAACGTAACTGCTCCAGTAACTGCAAATACAGCGTAGCTGAACAGAGATATAAACTATTGAAGTGACGACCATTCGTGCCACTTGAATTATCTTGATGACGTTTTCATTACGACGACGCTAATACTGTGGTATCAGCACAAGGATTCTGGCCAATACTACGCTAGCAACAAGAAACATACGCAGAGAATATTGGTATATATCCATATAGGTACATTTCATATATAATACATACGTACTTGCCCAGCGATACGCTCGATACACAGATTAGACATTTACCAGGTCTCTTGGATGTACATTCCACAACGCTCCTTCGACTGCATGATCTGTTCTGCATTAGCATGCCCCGTCTTTACCAAGCACTCTACAAATGCCTCCCGCACCGCTCGTGGCATGGCTCCCGCTGATCCACACACATAAATAAAGGCATTCTCTATATCCAATTCGGGATGCTGCAATATCTGTTGCTGAACGTAGCCACCCCCATGGCGAGAGAATGCAGGTACTATTTCGGCCCGTGAGGCCAACTCCTTATTGAACAGGAAGTCTTCTGTAGGCCCACGACAACCGAAAAACAAAATAGGTTTATGACTGATATTGGGAAGACTTAACAAGAGCGATCTTATGGGTGCAATTCCAGTGCCAGTAGCCACCAGAATCATCGGAGAGTCGCCTACCCGGGACATAAGATTCATATTGGCTCGTTCAAAGGAGACGGGGATTTGTCTTCCTACCTCTAATTTTTCCACATACCTTGAGCAAAGCCCCCTTCTTACTCTGCGCAGCATTGTTTTATATTTAACAAGGGAGATCGCCAGCTGCACCCTAGTGATTCCGGCAGGAGAAATTTCTGAAGGCGATGAGGCAATCGAGAATTTCCTCGGACGCAAAGGGGGAAGTAAATCCAAAATATACTCCAGTGGTATCTTCAATGAGTCAAACTCTAGTATTACCTCTGCAATCGATCTCCGAGGTCGCGATGTATAGTTAAACAAATCATCAAGATCGGTAGCAAACTCTCGCATTCGCTCACTTTGTTCGGGCTTGGAGCAGAAGTGCTGTGCTATCACGAAAAACTGCCGTTTAGGAATGCTGTTTAAATCAAGATGATGCAGTAGAAGATTTCGCAAAGTTAACGGGATACACCACCCGCCCGAAGGTACATTAGCAGAGGTTTCCGGTTTCACAAGCAGCTGGGCGGGCCAATTCTGAGATTCAATAACCAAATCCACAACCTTTTCCTCGTTTTGTGGGTATAGAAGTAACACATCTCCAGGCTCATACTGGCATGACTCGGGAAGATCCAGTTCTAAGAGCCTGACATCCTGGAAATGAGCTTCATCAGTTATGCGGCGGTTTTCCACGACTGTAGCAGAATTTAGTAAATTAGACCTCTCATTTCCTACAATGTCACCCGGTACTAATCTATTCAATGGCGGTAGGAGCTCGTCCATAGGCTTGACGTCGATTATCTGTAGATCCGAGTCTAAATGACTTAAAGCCACACTGAGCCATTCATCGAACACCAATTCATATGCCACAGCACCATTATCATCACCCTCACCCCTTGGAACAGCTTCAGTGGCTCCAAGTTGCAGTAAGCGAGAATGTATTTTTCTTGCAGCCCAGTTGAATTTGGGGTACGCGGAGGAGCCTAAACCAAACGTATATAAATTTGAATGAGCCAGAAGCCCAGATCCCATGCTACGTTTCAGTAGTTGACTCCAGAGTGGCCGCGTATTTGCAGGAAGCTCGCCCTGACCGGTCGTGGAGCAGACGACAAAAATATGGGTGGCATTCTGCAGGTCCTCAAGGGTCGCCAGACCGAATTCCTTGACCGTGACTTTCAGCGAGCTACGACGACGTAATTTATCCACCAAAACATCGCTGAGGTCGACTGCGTTCCCCGTTGACGAGCCGAACAGAACCAAGCACATTAGCAAGTGCGAATCATGTGATGTGAAAATTTCACCCCACAAATTACACACCACAGATACAGCGACACATCACTCCCCCTGGGAAGCCAAGAACACACGCCACAATGTTGAGAACACTGCCCAGAATACTTGGACTGGCGCCTAACTACGTCAAGCCTGGCTACGTCAAGCCAATTTCGGTAGGGTCTTCCCGCCTTTTCTCGTCAAAACCCGAAGAATCAGAGGCTAAAGAGGCGTCTGAACAGCCCGCCTCTGAACAGCCTGCTGAACAAACCGACGCCAGCACTGATTCTAAGAGTGAGTGGCAAGTCAAGTTTGAAAGCAAAGACAAAGAGTGTGCTAAATTTAAAGAGGCCTACCAGCGTTCGTTGGCTGATTTCCGCAATCTGCAGAAGACAACCCAGCAAGAGATGAAGAAAGCCCAGCAGTTCGCCCTCCAAAAGTTCGCTAAGGATCTTATTGAGAGCGTGGACAACTTCGATCTTGCAGTCAGAGCCCTGCCCCAGGAAAAGCTGGAAGCCAGCACCCAAGACATCAAGGAGTTCTACAACGGTATTACCCTGGTACAGTCAGTGTTGGAAAAGACCTTGGCCAAGCACGGCATCACCAAGGTTAACCCCATCAACGAGAAGTTCGATCCTAATGAGCACGAGGCTTTATTCCAGATCCCTCAGGAGGGCAAGGAGCCAGGTACTATCATCCACGTCGACCGCACCGGGTTCAAGCTCCACGAGCGGGTTTTGAGGGCTCCTAAGGTAGGCTTTGTCAAGGATCCTTCCGAGTAATGTACATAAAATACATCAGATCTGATTGTCTGATTGTCTGTAAATACACAGAGTGTTGCAAGCTGAACCCGACGGCTCATGCTGCAGCTATATAACATCCGGCTAGATTCGCTCCCGAGTGGAGCGGTTCCTATTCGCACGACTTGGCATTCATGGCCTGCCAATTATGGCTTCCGAAGTCTGACTCAGGTTCACCTTATTTCAACCTTCTCGCTCAGCTCGCTGACAATTTTCGCCTGAACAGAATTTATCTCCTCATTTGTCAGAGTACGCTCCATACTCTGGTAGTTCACGCGGTAGCAGAAGCTAGTTTTTCCTGTTTTCGGGTGGGTGAACTCATCAACCAAAGAAACACTCTCCACTATGTCTCCTCCATGGGTTCTCACCACTTCCATGACATCATTTTCATGTAAAGGTACGGCCTTATCATTCCAGAACGCCACATCCCGATAAGTAGCCGGGAACTTACTCCAGGGCTGGAATTGGGTGATCTTGTCCGGTGTGAACTGGGACACAAACTTGGGGTGCGAGGACCAGAACAAGCGGATGTCGGGGACTCCAAACAGAATCATCGCCATTCTTTCCAAGCCCAAACCAAACGCCCAGCCTACGTTGTTGGGCATCCCTGCGTTTTTATATACATCATGCTGCACTACACCACAGCCGCACATTTCCAACCACTCGCCCTGCCACCAGATCTCGATTTCCCAGGAAGGCGACGTCCAGGGGAAATAAGCCTCGATCCAGCGTGCTTTGACCGGTTCAGCTGATACGGCCGCGGTGGAGGTGAAGAGATCTGCCATGACCAACTCCACTGTACGTTTCAAGTTCTGACCCACCAAATAACACACCTCGTCGCTCTGGTTCGCCTGCTTAGGATTGCCCTCGTGAAATGCAGGGTGCGGGTCTTCCACCACGAAGTTTTCCGGCCGAGGAATCTTGGCAAGGTCTTCCTTGAGCTGTTCAAGAAGGTTAGGTGTGTCCGTGCTCCAAGTCCGCGCACCTTCCATCTGATGGAATGCCGGGTAGTGCGTTCGGTCTACAGAGTCGCGACGGAACACGTCTGCACTGATCAAGTATCCTGGGGTTTTGCACGTCTGGAAACACTCAATCTCGTGTGCAGAAGTATGTGTGCGCAGTAATGTGGATTCATTGATGTAGTAAGTGTCCGACTTCGACCTGCCAGGGTGGTCAGCAGGAAAACCAAGCGAGTCGAAGTTGTCGTGCACAGAAACTACCGGTTTGAACTGATTGAATGCTGTGAAACCGAGAGGGGCCAGACGTGACTCCACTCGTTTTCTGAGGATTCCCACGGGGTGTGAGGGGTTCAGATGTAGATCTCGGCCCACCAGTGCCGCGATCTGTGGAGGTACATTCGTCCACGCGTCCCGGGTGTATGCTTTACCGCCAATTGTGATGGTGGATGCAAGCCTGCGAAATATCATTGATTACAAACAAAATCCATCGCGCACCCTGTGAAATATCACCCACACATGCCCGTGCCCTCCATGTACTATGTGGGGTAGCTTCCTATTCGGGAACCACAAGATGCCAACATTTTGTCGTATATTCCCTAAGGATGCATACTAGCTGATCAATGAGCCCGTACCATGTGGTGCATCTTCATGGTCAGATCAGGTTTCACAATCACACTGCAGTAGTTACAATCATATATAGCAATAATCATAAATACCTGCCATGTACCTAATCGACTGCACATAATATCTTCTATACTACTGATACGCTATTAAGCTAGTGGGGTTTTCATGTTGCTAAGAATGCTGTTGATATATCAATACACGACTGAGAGACATTGCTGTACTATCAATTCTAAATGAAATCGAAACGTGATATTACACTGTGGGTAGTACAAACAGATCCAAACTATTTCTTAAGCTCCGAAACTCCACCCATAGTTTGGGTATGTAGGATCAGGGGCACAGAAGAGGCAGTTTAGAGGGGCCCAGGGAGATGGCAGAGAATAATTTCAGGAATGAAGGGGGGTAAGAAGAAGAAGGTATTATTAAAGCTTGAGGGGGATGAAAGTAAAATGATGTACCTGGGAATAAAGGGAGATGAATCAGCTATATCGCACTCGTTGGTTCAAATTGTTGGTCCCGTGGTGACTTGAAATGCCGCATGGGTGTGATGGAAGGGCATTGCCCTGGTAGAAGGGGATAACAGAGCCATCACTTCGAAATAATAAAGGTGGTTTGTTGGGATTCAAGGGGATGGATACCGTATATCATACTGGCAATTATTGCTACTAATTACAACTCTATTGAGATTATTGGCATACAGTTTTGACCCCATATATGGATATGAATAGAAATGTATAAGTTAAAGGGAATAGAGGAAAGTAATAATAGGGATATTTTGCAAAAATGAGGGGTCTTCTTCAAAGATAAAGGGGGTTCAAGAGAGGTTATTAATTGAGTGATATACCTGAGGTGGGATATTAGAAACCAAAAGTGCAATAATTAAACTTGATTGATCGAACTATTGATTGCACGGTGCTGCAAAAGATTCCACAAAGGGGGTAATCGGGGTACTAGCCGTGGTCCAGGGGCGTAGCTGAGGAGGCAAAAAAAGGGATAGTAGAAATTGGGAGGAATAGAAACATTGTGACATATCTAGGAGAAATTCAACACCTCGACATTTTTATTTCGACATTTCCATCTCGGCAATTTCATCTCAGAATTTGCACTACGTCACCACGACATTTTCAACTCGACATTTTTATCTCGACATTTTCATCTCAGAATTTGCACTACGTCACCTCGACATGTTTACCTCGACAATTTCATCTCGACAATTTCATCTCAAAATTTACACTACGTCAACTCGGCATTTTCAACTCGACATTTTTATCTCGACAATTTCATCTCGACAATTTCATCTCAGAATTTACACTACGTCACCACGACATTTTCAACTCGACATGTTTATCTCGACCTTTCCATCTCGACATTTTCATCTCAGAATTTACACTACGTCACCACGACATTTTCAACTCGACATTTTTATCTCGACAATTTCATCTCGACAATTTTATTTTAGAATTTACACTACGTCACCACGACATTTTCGACTCGACATTTTCATCTCGACAATTTCATCTCAGAATTTGCACTACGTCACCTCGACATTTTTACCTCGACCTTTCCATCTCGACAATTTCATCTCAAAATTTACACTACGTCACCTCGACATTTTTATCTCGACAATTTCGTCTCAGAATTTACACTACGTCACCACGACATTTTCAACTCGACATTTTTATCTCGACAATTTCATCTCGACAATTTCATCTCAAAATTTACACTACGTCACCTCGGCATTTTTATCTCGACATTTTTATCTCGACAATTTCATCTCGACAATTTCATCTCAGAATTTACACTACGTCACCACGACATTTTTATCTCGACATTTTTATCTCGACAATTTCATCTCGACAATTTCATCTCAAAATTTACACTACGTCACCTCGGCATTTTCAACTCGACATTTTTATCTCGACAATTTCATCTCGACAATTTCGTCTCAGAATTTACACTACGTCACCTCGACATTTTCAACTCGACATGTTTACCTCGACAATTTCATCTCGACAATTTCATCTCAAAATTTACACTACGTCACCTCGGCATTTTCAACTCGACATTTTTATCTCGACAATTTCATCTCGACAATTTCATCTCAGAATTTACACTACGTCACCACGACATTTTTATCTCGACATTTTTATCTCGACAATTTCATCTCGACAATTTCGTTTCAGAATTTACACTACGTCGTCACCTCGACATGTTTACCTCGACCTTTCCATCTCGACAATTTTATCTTAGAATTTGCACTACGTCACCACAACATTTTCAACTCGAAATAACGATTTCGAAGCAGCAAAGTGGAAAATCCTAGATAATAAAAAACATCGAGGCAAAAATGTCAAGGTGGTAATGAGGTAACAATGAGGTGGTAAATGTGCCGAGATGGAAGGTCGAATTGAATATTTCGAGTTGAAATTGTCGATTTGAAAATGTCGATATGACGTAGTGCAAATTCTGAGATGAAATTGTCGAGATGAAATTGTCGAGGTAAACATGTCGAGGTGACGTAGTGTAAATTCTGAGACGAAATTGTCGAGATGGAAAGGTCGAGGTAAAAATGTCGAGTTGAAAATGTCGAGGTGACGTAGTGCAAATTCTGAGATGAAATTGGCGAGATAAAAATGTCGAGGTAAACATGTCGAGTTGAAAATGTCGTGGTGACGTAGTGCAAATTCTGAGATGAAAATGTCGAGATGGAAAGGTCGAGATAAACATGTCGAGTTGAAAATGTCGAGGTGACGTAGTGTAAATTCTGAGACGAAATTGTCGAGATGAAATTGTCGAGATAAAAATGTCGAGTTGAAAATGTCGTGGTGACGTAGTGTAAATTCTGAGATGAAATTGTCGAGATGAAATTGTCGAGATAAAAATGTCGAGTTGAAAATGCCGAGGTGACGTAGTGTAAATTTTGAGATGAAATTGTCGAGATGGAAAGGTCGAGGTAAAAATGTCGAGTTGAAAATGTCGAGGTGACGTAGTGTAAATTCTGAGACGAAATTGTCGAGATAAAAATGTCGAGGTGACGTAGTGTAAATTCTGAGACGAAAATGACGAGATGGAAAGGTCGAGGTAAAAATGTCGAGTTGAAAATGTCGAGGTGACGTAGTGCAAATTCTGAGACGAAATTGTCGAGATGAAATTGTCGAGATAAAAATGTCGAGTTGAAAATGCCGAGGTGACGTAGTGTAAATTTTGAGATGAAATTGTCGAGATGAAATTGTCGAGGTAAACATGTCGAGGTGACGTAGTGTAAACTCTGAGATGAAAATGTCGAGATGGAAAGGTCGAGGTAAAAATGTCGAGTTGAATATGTCGAGATAAAAATGTCGTGGTGACGTAGTGCAAATTCTGAGATAAAATTGTCGAGATGGAAAGGTCGAGGTAAAAATGTCGAGTTGAAAATGTCGAGGTGACGTAGTGCAAATTCTGAGATGAAATTGGCGAGATAAAAATGTCGAGATAAAAATGTCGAGATAAAAATGTCGTGGTGACGTAGTGCAAATTTCGGGTTGAAAATGACGAGATGGAAAGGTCGAGGTAAACATGTCGAGGTGACGTAGTGCAAATTCTGAGAGGAAAATGTCGAGATGAAAATGTCGAGTCGAAAATGTCGTGGTGACGTAGTGCAAATTTCGGGTTGAAAATGACGAGATGGAAAGGTCGAGGTAAACATGTCGAGGTGACGTAGTGCAAATTCTGAGAGGAAAATGTCGAGATGAAATTGTCGAGATAAAAATGTCGTGGTGACGTAGTGCAAATTCTGAGATGAAATTGTCGAGATGAAAATGTCGAGTCGAAAATGTCGTGGTGACGTAGTGTAAATTCTAAAATAAAATTGTCGAGATGGAAAGGTCGAGATAAAAATGTCGAGTTGAAAATGTCGTGGTGACGTAGTGTAAATTTCGAGTTGAAATGCTGAGAGGGGAAGGCCAATTAAATATGTCGAGATAACGTAGCGGAAATTCGGAGAGGAATATGACAAGATAAATATGAAAAAAATAAAAACGCCGAACTTAAAATGATGTGATTATGCTCGGGGAGTGAGTGGCTATTTGAATATTTGACGCCGGTTGCTGCTCAGTGATTCATAGAGACTACGATCGTCTAGTAGCATATAACCTGTTACGCAATTAGCGCTAGCGTGTTATGAAGATATCATCTTGCCTATGGAATTTCACCGACGATATATCATACCGTATAACGAGCTAATCGGCGAAGTATGGATAGCGTAGAGACTATACTCTGTCATACTGAAATGTACAAGATCTACGGACATACTCACTGTTCTCCATAGACCAGTGGAGGTCGGGTTATGCACGGTGTAGGTTAGTGGAGCCGCACTTGGTGATATAGCAGCTCGACGGGACACACATTGGCAGTTCATGTTCAACAAGAGAGTCTTCCCAGAAACTGAATAACATTTCTTTCAATGCGATATTTGACCTTGCGCTTCATTAGCTGATGATTACTGCCAAATCGGACATTCTCAAGCCCATAGTATCAGCATCTTTGAGTGAAGTGCCAGTAATTTTAGCAGGTTCGTTCTCATCGATTCGAAACAACGTGGTGCATGACGAAGCGCAGCTCTTCATTGAGGGTGACAAGTGGGTGCCTGTTCCAATGATGAGCATACGACCATCGAAGCTGCCGGTTTAGTGCAAGATGCCTGTATAGCGGCAAGTATGCTACCAAACAGGCACCGGGTATAAATAATTGATGGCGACATTTTGTCTGCTCTTATTGGTATCTTTATGCCTATGATAAAGGACAAGCGTGATACCACAACGCGCTAGGAACAATATCTAATTGTTTGCAAAGAATTGTCCTTCTTTTTTTGTTTTCTCCGTCTTTATACCTGAACTAAAGGCAAGCGTGCGGTGAAATACGCACCATACTATATAGCCAACGAATTGTCGTTGGTTTGTTTGACTTTGTTCTTTTGTTTTGTCTTTTTTTTTCTTTTTTTTTCTTTTGCTCGTCTTTATGCCTATACTAAAGGCAAGCGTGCGGCTAAAATACGCTGGATAATTGGGGACGACCTATTGTCTGCTCCTTTAAGTTCTAGCTAGGGGGGATATACATATGGTGACACTTGTTGCTCTTTTTTTTT
>JAKTRX010000056.1:0-24829 GCA_030579915.1 Starmerella bombi
AGTTATCGGTATGAATAGATACCCATGAAGAACCCGAAAACCCATTCTTAGAGGAGGAAGGTTTCTTCCCCAGTCCGTTCAAGTGCCATACCCCACGCACACTTTAAGGAATGGTATAACAGTTATTAAAAGCTCCATTCCTTCGCAACTTATATACACCGAAGACTTTGCAGCAAGACAAAGCCAACAATGATATAATGCATAATATTTTGGGGAATGTTTCCTTTAAATAAAGTCTATGTTGTGGAGAACCCCAACCCAAACGGTGGATTGTCACGAGGGCAAGGTTTATAATATGCAAGCGCCACATACTATTGTATGGCTTAGTGCTTACCACAAGAAAATTTCCTTATACCATTCAATTGATATTTTAAGCCATTTAGCAAGAGAATCATATTAAACATAGCTAGCACGTCCATTTTCAACTTTAATAGTGCCAATTAAGGATTTTTACCCTTAGTGAACACATATCCATATACTTAGCGGAATATTTTCAGGGTAATGCAGTATTGGTTTGCATTCAGGAATGTAAAATTCCCTATGCATATGTCTATTGTAGAGCTTTTGCTGACTATGCACCTCTATATCGTTCAACTGCAGCTCAAATGCTTTGAAAAAAGATTTATTTTTTTATCGACTATTAACATGTTAATGGCTTTCTAGCCCGGTGCGGCCACCATACATTGGCATAGCTCTATATATATACGTAATATACCATTATATCGTAGTTAGATACAAATAAAATTAACAAATATATCATTCTTGATTCACTATTTGTTCATATGAGTGAGTGTAGCTTACGAACTATCTTATGAATTTGGATAGCCTTAGTATATATATATACTGTAATCAACATATAAGTCTAGACTAACTAAATACATTTGTATTTTCTATAGATTTATATATTTACTCTAATCTCACATGTACTGGGGTACGTACTATTAAGTGGCCGAAATACTCAAAAACTAAGTATCTTATTGTAATAGCCTGTTAGTATTGCAACTACTACGAGTAATACAGCTAATTCAGTTAGTGCTTTGCCACAGTTCCGTACTAGTTATTCGATACAATATCACTGAACCTATCCTGGAGGTTTCGTAAATAGTGCTATTCAGCTATGAGCATATAATGGTGCGTTTGCCCAGTATATACTGGTTACATGTGCTAGTTCATATTATGTATAACATTTTATGTACAAATAATACCTAGTTGACACACAATATTTTCAGTATTAAAAGGTAATAAGAATAGTAGCACAAGTGATCAGGGCTAAAAAAATACACACGTAGTACTGCAGTTGAAGTAACAAGTTATTTATTTCTGATATATAAATACGGCTCTTAATATTTTCCGTAACTATCTAGGCTACATCTATGGCCAGGCTACATATAACATACAAACTTTAGAAATAATTAGTGTATATTCAGAAAATCAACTTACGATATTCTACCAGAAACATTTACTCGCTTTTGCAAATTTCGAAATTTCATACCGAAGGTAAGCAATCACCAACCAAGCTTGATGAGTCTTTCTAGGACTAAGTACTATCAGTCTTGACTCAAGCTGCATCTAATCAATAAATTGTATCATAATATGCAAATGAAAATTCTATAACAGTGTAACAGAATCATTTAGCTGATACTAATAATTGCTATCAGCTATTTGGGTTTTATAACCTGAATATACATCAGGAACCGTCTAGGGGCTGCGACGGCCCTTATTTGGTAGTTACTGTACACTTTTATCGTTATATTAATAATAATAAATTAATTTGGAATATAGTTTACTACATGTATCTTCTTTCCCTTATTTACGATTCTTGATGATACTTGCTGATCTCTACTTTTTAAAATACTATTGTAGATACAGAATTTATTCATCATAAAAGTTACAATATTCATCTGAAATGAAAGGAAGGATTACATTATTTACTAAAGTATATAGTGCATGAAAAACTCATGCGATGGGCCTATAACATAATATATACTCAACGGCGGTGTCTTGGGAGATATACATTCGGTTTAGGCGAATTTTCTTCCTTCGGCTTTTCAGATTTAAGTGAAGGTTTCTCAAGAACACTTGGAGAGCGATATGCTCCGCTAGGAGTTGAGATATTAGCAGGCTTTCCGGCAGCAGCACCAAATGGATTAGCAGCAGGCTTTCCGGCAGCAGCACCATACGGATTAGCAGCAGGCTTTCCGGCAGCAGCGCCAAATGGATTAGCAGTAGGCTTTCCTGCGGCAGCACCATATGGATTCGCAGCGGGCTTTCCAGCAGCAGCACCAAATGGACTAGCAGCAGGCTTTCCAGCAGCAGCACCAAAGGGACTAGCAGCAGGCTTTCCAGCAGCAGCACCAAATGGACTAGCAGCAGGCTTTCCAGCAGCAGCACCAAATGGACTAGCAGCAGGCTTTCCGGCAGCAGCACCATATGGATTAGCAGCAGGCTTTCCTGCAGCAGCACCAAATGGATTAGTAGTGGGTTTGATAGCCGACGGTGGTTTGTTGATCGGAGAGGCTGTAGGTATAGTTGAAGTAGACCGCAAAGTCTCAGGGCGGCGATAAACAGTCTTGCTTCGCTCTTCCTCTTGTTTACGACGCTCCTCTTCCTGCTTCCGACGTAATTCTGCTTTACGTTCCTCTTCCGCTTCACGCTCCTGCTCCGCCCTACGACGCTCCTCGATCTCGGCTGCTCGCTTCTGTTTAGCATCATTCAATAGCTTGGCATTGGTAGCGCGCAGCTCTGCTACCTTAGAATCATGCCTGGCCTGATATTCCCTTGTGAATGCAGAGTAATCCGAACGAACACGCGACAGACGGGAGCTATAAGCAACTGCAAGCTCATGGCTACGACGAGCACCGGCGCGAAGTGCCTCTGCTCGGCGATCATGCTGCTCTTCATCTCGTTTCCTCTGAGCAGAAGCATCCTCCTGCCACAAACGTGCTTCTTCACGACGCAACGCACGCTCAAGATGATCATACCTTCGAGCAACAGCCGCCATACGAGAAGTAAGGCTCTTTGCTTCCTGATCAAGCTGGTCAATCTGCATCTTGTTGAGCTGATCCTTTGACAACTCTTCCAGCTTATCTAGGTCAACATGGACATGTCCCTTGGCATTAATACTTTCAGCCAATTTCCGCTTCTCGGCGAGCTCAGCCTCCGCCATCTGCTTTGCAAATTGAGCCTTCTGCCGTTCAGCCTCCTCATGAGCTGCACGCTGCTCTGCCCGCAACTTTTCTTCATGCTGAGCACGAGCACGCTCCCGCAGCGCCTCCTCATCAGTACGCAGCTTCTCTTCATGCTGAGCACGTTTACGTTCAAGCTCACGACCCTGACGAGAGAGGAATTCACGATTCTCAGCAAGGAGGGCAGCACGCCTCAGGATGGCAGCTTCGGGGTCCTCTGCTTCTACAGTCGTAATGGAGGTACCACTAGATACGGCCATAATACCGGTACTAACACCTGCCAAACGCTTAGCAAACTCGTAAAGCTCTGACCGAACTTGGGCTCCGGCAGTACCCCCTAAAGGATACGCAAGAGAATCAACAAATCGTACTACCCCTTTCTGGTGGTCAATACGCACACGATAACCTTGCGCGGATCCACGAACAAGCAGTCTCTCAAGTTCACGAGGTGAGGCATCTAAGGGCTTTGGAAATGAAACAAGACCCAATACAAATTCAAGACGCGCTTCTGAGTAAGTAGTGGCAAGTTCGTCGAACACAGCTGTGGCTGCAACTTCAAGCAAAGGCTGCGAGTAGTTAGAAAATTCCGGTTGAGAAAGGACAGGTGCAATATCAGCCATTTTTTCACGCAACGTCAGTGGGTTGAAAGCCCGTTCCAGAAGATCAAAGAGGAAACGCAGCTCGGGTGCAGCATATGCAAGAACATTACGAGAGAGTGCAACATCGATCAACGTTTGGCGGGTAGGGCATCGTGCAAGATTTATCAATGCCATCCAACGACGAGCGCGCCCAGTAGGTACTACATTAGCAGCACCACTATTCCGGGGGACACAGAGTAGGCCTAACACAGTGAGTCCGGCAACACGACGGAGCTCAGATTCCGGAGCACGGCGGGACACCAGCATAGCAAAATAACGAAGATACGTAGCCGCATGGAACAAGTGGTTCTGTGAAACAGCAAACACGCGTGCCAGTGTCTCGTAATATGTAGCCATACTGGCAACAGGAATCGGACGACGAGTAGCAGTAAGCAATGTATGAACATCCTCAACAGATCGGAAAGCTTCTTGCCACAATTCTAACTTTACAGCGACATCTAGCTGCTCAAAGCGGGTGTCAAGGAACCGCTGAAGGGTGTCTGCATCACTCAAGTCGATCGGATTTTGAGGAACATTGGGAGGTAGCTGACGAGCAATCTGCTCTGGGGTAACATCTGGAGTTTCAGCTTGTTCGATCGCACGCTGTCTAGCCGATGCAACCTCTTTGTGATAAGCCCTGGACTGAGTAGCTGCATATTGCAGATGCGTCCTAAGCAGCTCACAAAGACGACGAAACTCTGTCTTTCGTTCATAAGAAAGACAAAATTCGAAGGCTCGAGAAGCAGCTGTAGCATAGCAGCCCTCCAGGCGTGAATTATTACGAAGAACATCAAGTACACCTCGGAAACTCTCCCATAAAAATTTCAACCATGGCGTGACAACTTCACGATCAGTACGATCTTGAGCTTCATCACTGCTGACCATGGCAAGAAGAAGGTCCTGAGGAGATTCTTCATCAAGATCCTCAGCCTCTATCTTGACTTCGCGTGCTTGCTGTTGAGCTGAATCCACGGCCTTGCCAGCCAGTTCAAGAAGAAGATCCACCGCAGAAACTAGTGCTTTAACACCATTATCACCGTCACCGGAAGAAAGTACTAACTTTTTATACTGATGGAGGCCATCCTTCACAACTTTACCACGCCGAAGTTGCACGGCAAGTCGTACAAACTTTGCAAAAACTGGTTCCAACTGGTCTAGAGGCATCGCACGAGTGCGTTTGGACAGTACAGTTTCATATAGCACATCTAACGCAGCAGGTGCCTTTTGCATCGCTTCGAGCTCTTCAGCCCGCTTTAGAACATTTTCTAGCCTAACTGCCGCCATGTTGAAAAAATTGTTCGGCCTTGCCCAATACTTTACTGCGTGCCCGAACCCTCTTTAATGCTTGGCGTGGCAAATGTAGTTGGGACCTGTACCACCTTCTCCTTATTTGAAAAAGGATCCGTGGTCTTAGCATAGCTTAAGCTCACGTGGACAAATTTATACTTCTCCATAGTATGCTGAAAAAGCTAGGTGATTTTAATACCCGTGATTCAATATGCATTTCTTGAAACATATTACGATTAAGATATGACTACGAACTAAGAAATTATGCCTTTTTATTTATAACGAAGTATATTGCCATATATTTGTATAAAAAAAACTACTGTATGTTGTAAAATGTATTGCATCGACTTTAATCGCGAAATCAACTATATCGTTTCGTTGGTAACAGTAAGTATGGTCAACATCGACCATTAGGGGAGTTTGATGGTGCTATTTCATCCGAATCCTTTGTCTTATAAATCATCTTATGATTTGTTTATAGGGAGCCCTGTCACTATAGCTGACATCAACACAGCGAAGCTCCGGGTGTATCGCACTGTAGCAGAAAAAGATCGCATACATTCTACTACATATACCAGCCAGTATAATACTTTGGCTACTCGAAAATAAACCTTCATTGAAACATTTCGGATTTGCAGGTGAGTGAGAATTGGAAAATGTGTTGTTTCTAAACAAATATATAGTAAGTACATTAATTGAATATAATATAGTACTTTCTTGGAGTTACTAGTAGATCATTGCCTCCGTCTAAATATCCAAGATTAACTCACTGTCTAATGTAACTCATTCAGTGACTTCCAGTATTTTGTTACCAATTTACGCAGTATCCAGCTTACCCAGTCTCGCTGATACTTAAACTACCTTACCATCCTTAATTAAACACATTATGAGGTGGCTCTATGAGATATATAATGCTATGATTCTACAATACCCTATATTCTCAAACCTTTTAATATCTAATTGTTCATTCTACTAAACACAGTATACTATATAGAGCGTCACGTACGTCAACTATACATATGTGATAAAAAGATGTCATCTTGTGATAGATGAACCAGTTCGTCGCTCCTACCGATACTGATCTAAGATTATACGTATTGAATGTAAATGACCTGCGCATGCTAAATACGTAACGTACCACAACGAACACATATCTGCGATAAGATGGCCGTCATACAAGTGACATACAATAGTCACATTTAAAATTTAATATATGACATGCGTAATATATAGTCTCTACATGTGAACCAAGGCCTTCAAGTGTAAATCAATATTTTCCGCCATTTTATGAGGCAGTTACAACACATTTTTAATTATTTCCACACATTATCATTGTAAAAAACATGTTCACATCCATGCACCGTATAAAATGAACTACTATTATTCTAAATTACACACACAGTTGGTCCCTATAATATGAGTAAATGATAACTGGAGATTACATTTGCAAAAATACTACATACGGCGCAGTCTCTGTTGTTTTTTTGATAAGTTAAAGAACAACTTTTCAAAGTGTAAAAAAACCTTTGCGTAACTGGACACATATTATCGATTCATATAATAAACTTTTACTTGTTTGACGTATTGTTGTTGTGAATCCTATCTATTGTTGTTTGTCACTTTTGTAATTCCTACTTTTTTGGGACTGCTGCTCCTCATATTTTGTTCAACGTTAACTAACATGGAAATTACACAAATTTCTGGAGAGACATTATACACATTCTAATATATTACACAGTCTAAACGTGGAGATTTCATTGCTTTGAACAGAGGAGTATCTCCGATATTTAGTACAAAAGGTAAGAAAACGACATTATAACTGTTCAAGAATATTAAATAACAGTTTTTACAGAGTAAAAACGAATATAATATGTGGACAGCTTAATAGTCAAGCCAGCATGCCTGAACTCTTCAACTAAAGTAAATTGACGGCATTTACTTAGCTATCTCTGTTCGAGTAAGATTGCATTCTATAAAACATTATCGATACCATCGCAGCTTATACCATTCGGCATCAAACACCGAGAGGTGTAACCTAAGATCGTATCTATCTAGCATCTATAGCTAATTTTCGTTTATTGAAACGAGTCGGTGAACTTCTTTGTCGCCTCACGGAGCTGGTTAATCTCATCCTTGGTAAGTTCACCTCTAGAGTCGATGGCATCAACAATGGACTTCTCGTTGGTCTGAATGTAGTTGGTGAACTCAGCCTCGTAACGGCTAACATCCTTAATAGCAACTTCATCCAAGAAACCGTTAACACCGGCGAAGATGATAGGTGCAATCTTCGAAGCAGGAAGAGGGTGGAACTGGGGCTGGATAAGCAACTGAGTCAAACGCTCACCGCGAGTCAAGGTTTGCTTGGTAGATGCATCAAGATCAGAACCAAACTGAGCAAAGGCAGCGACCTCACGGTACTGGGCCAGGTAGAGCTTAAGCGAACCAGCAACCTGTTTAACAGCCTTGACCTGAGCAGCGGAACCAACACGCGAGACAGAAAGACCGACATTGATTGCAGGGCGAATACCCTTGTAGAATAGATCAGCCTCTAAGAAAATCTGACCATCAGTAATCGAAATAACGTTGGTCGGGATATAAGCCGATACATCACCACCCTGAGTCTCAATGACAGGCAAAGCCGTGAGGGAGCCAGCACCATGCTTCTCGCTCATCTTGGCAGCACGTTCAAGAAGACGCGAGTGGAGATAGAAGACATCACCTGGGTAAGCCTCACGTCCAGGGGGACGACGAAGCAACAGCGACATCTGACGGTAAGCAACAGCCTGCTTGGACAAATCATCATAAACGATAAGAGCATGGCGCTTGTTGTCACGGAACCACTCACCCATTGCACAACCGGTGAAGGGAGCAATGTACTGCAATGGAGCAGCCTCCGACGCAGTAGCAGCAACAATGATCGAGTACTTAAGAGCACCATTGGCTTCAAGGGTCTGGGCGAGCTGGGCAACAGTAGAACGCTTCTGACCAACAGCCACATAGACACAGTAAAGCTTTTTGCTCTCATCAGTGCCATTGTTGAGTGGCTTCTGGTTAAGAATTGCATCAAGGGCGATGGCAGTTTTACCAGTCTGACGGTCGCCGATGATCAACTCACGCTGACCACGACCAACGGGGACCAACGTGTCAACCGACTTGAGACCGGTCTGCATAGGCTCATGAACACCGCGGCGAGGAAGAATACCCGGTGCCTTAAGCTCAGCCAAGCGGCGCTCCTTGGCCTCAATAGGGCCCTTGCCGTCAATAGCGTTACCAAGGGCATCTACAACACGACCCAAAAGTTCAGGTCCCACAGGGACATCAACGACACTACCAGTACGCTTGACAGTTTCACCCTCGTGAACAAGAGCATCAGAGCCGAAAAGCACGATACCGACCTGGCCAGCTTCCAAGTTAAGAGCCATGCCCTTAACACCAGAAGAAAACTCGACAAGCTCCTCAGCCTGGATTTTGTTAAGACCGAAAACACGAGCAACACCGTCACCGATAGAGAGGACACGTCCAGTCTCATCAAGCGAGGCCTCAGAGGAGACACCGCGAATGCGCTGTTCGAGGATCGAAGAAACCTCAGTGGGGGCCGCCTTGGCATAGCCACGGCGAGCACCGGCAGTGAAGGAACGGGGGAGTGCCGACACCCGCGGCGAAAGACGAAGGGCAGACTTAAACATGGCTTCTATAGGCTTGTTATGGTTAGAGAAAAAGGAAGAAGTGGTGTGGCAGGGGAAGGGGAGAAGAAAAGCGGATTGGGTACTCCAGGAATTGCTTATGTCATAAGAGCTCCGCCGATATGACCGAGTTGAGCGTAATTGATTGGGCGATGGATATCACGTGAGTAATCAACCACATATCCCAACCTCCTGTACATGTCAAAGCTAAAGACACAGACCCGGAGGCATGCCATGTATCAATAGATATTAGGGACGTTTAATTCATACACACAATTCATACACCTCAAAATGTATATAGGGTCCTATTGTTACTCGTATATAGAGTTTACCTGTATCATATTTTTAAATACATGCTATATATTATAGCTAGCAAGGCTAACAACAAGCCAAGTGATCATGGAAAAGGGAAAATTACATAAGACGACACGTGTATACATTATACGTTTAAATCTCATGATACTTCCAGGGTACATGACCGCTTCTCCAATAACAGTAAGCAATTCTTACAAGGGCCGATTCTCTTTACTCTTCCTAGTCAAATGTTGAGACGTTCAGTTCAAGCAGGCCGTGTATTCACACGTGCTAACCACCAGATTACATTCAAGCCCAACGCCCAGCGAGCTGAAGCCTACAAGTCATTTCAGAAGCATACTGAGGAACATGCTGTAGGTACCACTGCTCTCTGGCGTAACATCTCGCTTGCTACTATTCCTTTGCTTGCTGTATGTGCCTGGTATGTCTACCCCAAGGAGAAACATCATATTGATCACCTTATTGAGCTCAATCAGCTTCCAGATGAGGAGTGGCCCACCGAGATGGAGTACCAGAACATGCGTCAGCGGAAGTTTTTCTTTGGTGACGGCAACACCACTCTTTTCTGGGGTCCCACTAACCACGTAATCAAGAAGTAGACAATATTTATATATTCATACATATACACCAAATAGCATGCTATGCATACAGTTATTTATCGTATTGAGTTTTTTTATAATAGTAATTTTTGAATTTAAGAAATATTAGCACCGGTCTCGTGTAAATAAGGAGCGGTAGAAAGTGAAATGACAATGTGCATTTTAGTCCAGTATTGATCATTACTTAACTTAAGCCAATAAGCCATTATTGCCGGTTACAGTAAATATCATTACGGTATATATGTTTGTCTCACTTAATTAGAGAGTACCCGCTCAGATTATGCCTATCTAGCTGTGTTGGGCAAGGGAGTTTAATTTTCACTCACGATGATTGGATTCGGTAGGATATTTTCCCGGAGTTTTTCATATTCGGGTATAAAACTATCTAATATTGGAGGTGCACCTATATTGCTCCCACAGGGTACTTCGTTAAAACTCACAGAGCGTGTAATTAATGAGGTAGCTGCTCTGAGAGCTCAGGTAGACAAGATGCGCCAAGGAAAGCCTAAAATCCACCTCACCAAGCAGATTGCGATCACTGGGCCAAAGGGAACATTAAATATCGAATTGGCCGATTTTGTGGATGTACAGGTAAGTGAAAATCGTGCGCAAGTTATGGTTGAAGTACCAAACGCAAAGCACCAGAGGTCGATGTGGGGCACTAGTAGAAGTTTGGTAGCTAATGCTGTGACCGGTGTGAGTGAGGGGCATATATGTATAGTTAAGCTCGTTGGCACTGGCTTCAGGGCGACACTAGATGAAACGAAGAATGAGTTGTCGCTGCGGGTTGGGTATAGTGTCCCACGAATCGCGAAAATTCCTGATGGCCTACATGTTACTGTGCCTGTACCCCATAGAATCATCATTGAAGGATGCGACAAGCAAAAGGTAAGGCTATTAGCTGCTGAGATTCGTGCATTCCGCAAACCAGAGCCATACAAAGGGAAGGGTATTTTTGTTGATGATGAGTCTATAAAACTTAAACAGAAAAAGATCAAATAGTCCATCAAAAGCATTGATTAATATGTATCATATTAATTGTAGAAGTCAATTCCTATGTACTATCACTATATGATTAATGAGCAGAATATCAAACCACCCAAAAAAATAGTATTTGTACCAAGCGTTAGAATGCTGTAAATATGCTGATGAATACTATAATACGAAAGTTCATCTACAGTATGTGCTTATATTGTTGGTTTCTGCATCTGTATAATACATACCATGGAAGTACATATATATTCATATTTCAATAGTAAACATTGATTTTGGTATAAAAGTGCCAAATTATATTTACTGAAACTCTCAATTGGTGTAGCAGTAGCAGCTATTAAGGGTTTCTAATATCACTTGTTCCATATGACATCCCATATCTTGTCAAATTATTCGACTGCATAAGAGCATTTACTCCATATAGCTAAGTAGTCACATCATATTCCCTTCACTTGGTTTGCAGCATACCAACAGAATCTCTGGAGCTAATTTAATGCCCATAGCCAGATGTAGATTACTGGGCCAATTGGTCCTGATTCATTCAATTATACCAGACATATATATTACTACAGTCGTTAGAGCACAAGCCCCCGAACTATCTCAATGAATTAAAATAAAACAAGAATTTAATATGTTATCGTTCTCAATTTATTATTAATTTCAAAAAAGCCAATACCGAATAATCAAAATATATCTACGGATCCGTATAGTTCATTCAATAGTCATAAAAGAAGTGTGAGAAGAGAGTTAAGTGATAAAACATAAAATCTCTAATATTGGACGTTAAAAGGAAAACAGATTAGAACATAATAATTCATAGGGGTATTAGACATGCGCTATTATTAATTCAACTTTAAGATATTGCTAACAAGAAGCGGAGATTGGTCCAGTTGGTATGCCTGAACAAATGGGCTACGTGTGAAGGAGAGACCGTACATAGAATATGGATAACTAAGTAGTGGTTCTATATGAATCAAGGTGAGAAATAAGAACAACCTAATAGCTAGAATATCTTTTAACGGAGTCGGTTCGCATATATAGTGTCTTATATATAACCTTGCAAAAAAATATTAGCGACTGAACAAAAATAGAGGTATTAGGCATTTAGGAAGAGGTATTAAACTCACCAATTTTGGAAATATATATTATATAGATGCTATACGTTAAATTCCCACTTCAGTATGGTGTCAAAATTACTGTATACATCACATATAAGGGCCAAGTATATATGAAATATAGATGAAATTTAGTTATGCACAAATACATAGGTATTCTCTTAGACTATTATATGGTGTACATATATCCAAATGAGTATATAACAGTATTATAGTGGATCAACAGTTTCTCTAGCCAGTATAATATACGTATAGTTCTTGTGTGACTTGTGCTAACAACATTTGGATAACGAAAAAATGTGGAGATAAAATAAACAGATATGATAAAGCATTTAAGGCTTGTATAAATTCTATTTGTTCAAAATTGTACCAATGAAAGCTTTTAATCTCTAGGTTAGATTGAAGCTGTGAGGGCATTCTACAATAACTACGTAAATCTTAGTAGATTGAAACAATAATATTTACAACTGTGAGTACCGAAACAATCAGTTACATACTTCCAGATGCGTATATTGCTACCAAACATGTCAAAGTACTATACAATTTTTTCTTCACTTCGTTCGTGTCCCTGCTTATATTTATGCTATATGCGCCGTTTGTGTGTCTACACTACTTACTAATGCGTGATCCATTGATTGGACTAGTGGGCAAGCCTAGTAGTGGCAAGTCCACGACTTTAAATGCTTTGACAGATGCAGATGCGAAAGTTGGAAACTTTCCTTTCACGACGATTGATCCTAATACCGCAACAGGGTATGTTGCCGTGCCTTGCGCATGCGGTCGCCCGGGTATTGATAAACAGAGTCTCTGCAAACCCAATTATGGATGGTGTACAAACGGCGTGCGCCACATTCCTGTCACACTGTTAGATGTTGCTGGCTTGGTCCCTGGTGCACACGAAGGCAGGGGCTTGGGAAATAAGTTTTTGGATGACCTGAGACATGCCGACTGTTTGATCCACGTTGTGGATGCAAGCGGCACCACTGATGCCGAAGGAAAAAATTCCAAGGGATATGATCCGCTAGCTGACGTTGACTGGTTACAGACAGAGGTATTTTGTTGGGTGAAGGGCAACCTAATGGATCGGTGGCCTTCAGTAGTGAGGAGACATGTAGGCACTAAATCTTCAATTATGGAGACACTAGCAGGCCAGTTCAGTGGATACGGTGCAAGCAGACCACTAATCGCGAGGTCCATTGCGGTAGCCCAGACTAAATATGGTGTAGGTCCGAAACTCGAGCATTGGACTCAGGATGAGATAGACACTATTATTCGTACGTTTGTAGGCGAAAAATTCCCAACAGTTTTGGCTCTCAATAAATGCGACCATCCTGATGCAGACCGGAATATTGGCCGTATTGCTCGAAAGTATGCTGATAATCCACATGTGTTATGCTCGGCTATTTCCGAAGTATTTCTTCGCAAGTTAGCCAAACAGAGGTTTGTAAATTATGAACCTGGGTCTGAGTTTGTGGACACAAAGGAAGACGGGTTTCCTGATCTTAAAGAGCTAGATGATAAACTCAAGGAACGATTAGAAACGGTTAGAGATCTAGTACTCTACCGTTTTGGCTCTACGGGCGTAGACGAGGCCTTAACCGCAGCGATTGATATGCTAAAACTTGTTCCAGTTTTCACAGTGCGTAACATCAATAATTTTGGTGGTAAAACTGTATTTCCAGACTGCATTCTTGTCAGAGAGGGTACGACGGTTAAGCAGGTTTGTAACAAAGTTATGGGTGAGGTTCCAGTTATGTGGATTGAAGGAATTGCTGGAAGATTGGCTGATGATGATGAGGTCTATCGTGGCAAAAATGACATTTTGAGTTTTCGTAGGGAATAAAATGCTTTCAGTAGCAGTAAATACAGCGTTTTCTCATATGTAGTTAAAAATGAGCCAAATACCTATATTTACATACCATGTGTTTTTCTTATTACCATTATGAACCCGGGGATTCTTGTATATATTGATTGGTACATGAATAGCCAGGAATCTAGCAGCTGGTTGTAACATGTCCTGTACATACATACACTCATTTTGCCGAAGGGCACGCCCTCCACCCATGTGATGGAACATGATACTTATTGTGAAGTAAGCATATCATGTTACTGGATTCAAGACTGAAGGCTTGAAACTACTACTATCGGGGTAGGCTAGCAGATGAGAAAAATCAACCCAGAGCACTAATAATATATGTGGCTTAATTGTCATGAGTTGACGAAAATCCTAGATTCTCCAATTGAATCAGTATATTATCGATCAAATCCAACGTTCATAGTGTAATGGTGTACGCCATTCGTAATTATAATAGAAAGCTTTTCCTTCCTATTATTTTACTTTTTGATACTTGGTTATTGTTATAGCTTAATATGCTTACTCGTTTCAATATCGTCGTTGCTCATTGATTATCATTGACGGTATTGAGAATGCATAGCGAAAAGGCTATTTTCAAGTTTCAGATTATTACACTTGGTACTCTGCAGTATAAAGAAACTTATATATAGTCATGAGATATTGAAGCATGAATTTGATATTCTGATAGTGTTTTTGGGCAATATAATTTATGACAATAATGGGGGAGAGTAATTACAGCAAATTAAGGTGCTGATAGAAGAAAGGGATATATGAAAAATATTCCATAGAAGACTGTGCACGAAATGTAGGTAAGGTAGATGATTTATATATGAAAATCTAATCTTCATTTTATCCATATCACATTATGCAATACGACTATAGGTTTTCATGAAATGCTAGAATCTATTCGTTTCCAACAGTAATCCACCCTGGTCGCATATTAGACCTTCGTCCAAATAATTCAATCTTTTTGGTGGTAGGTCCTACCAATCTGTCAATAATATGATAAAGTTCATCAGGTTTTTGTGAATTACCCAGAGCATTAGATACTAGGACGTCAGCATCTAGCTGTAATCCTAAAGTGGCATTAGGCTTTTTTACACCAACGAGTACATGCTCTTTTGTGTGATTGAGCCAATGTCCAGTTCTTCCTGTACATACAGTTTTGCCCAACTGATTAGTCTTCAACCAGATTAGTTCTTCAATGTGAGTATAACCCCAATTAAGCAGACATTTCCTACCAAATTCAAGTACTCTACCAGTTACCCAGAGGAAAATAATACCGGTAGTTTGAAGATTAGCAATTCCAAGGTTGAAAACATTATCATCACTAAATCCTCCATTGGCATTAGGATTAGTATGTATGCTCCATGGAGGGTCAATTATCATTGCTCTAAAGTCACTTCCCAAATTATTCAAGTTAAGTTGAAGAATATCGACCTTAATAAATTGTGCAGGCTGAATGTGAGACATAACTGCAGTAGTTGATATAGCTTGTACGGGAGTTAAGTCTATACCGGGATATCTAATGCGATAGTGTATATACTTGCACTGTTTTCCTTTAAAACATGAATCCAAGTATGCACAATCGCCTAGAGACATGTCAGTAATATTCTCAACCACCTTCTCAAAATGGATTTTATGGGCACAATTAACACTTTGTCCCTTCATTACACAATCATGCCAATTATGAGATTCGCAAAACATAGTAATTCCTTTTTTTGGAACTCTTTTATTGATATAATGTTGATGAAATACGCTTTCCAGAGCGGTGGGATCTTGAATCATTTTAGTGATCCAAGTAAGCGTGGCAGTTACCTGGGTGCCTTGCTTTCCTAAAATGTCACAAGCAAGTTCACGAAGGGAATCTATATTAGTACTAATAGTAGGGGATTCATTAGTGGCCTGTCGCATAGGTACGATAGTAGTTCTAGGGACAATGGCAGTTGATGTAGTGTGGTTACGTTTCTTAGGCCTTCGCTTTCTCGATGTAGTAGTTTTAGTAGCTATGGTTGGAAGAATAGGCTGGGCTCCAGTATATGTGCTTCGAATTTTCTCGTTTTTAGAAAGTACAGCTGATGTGATTTCGGCCAATGGGGCTCGATACATGAATACGATGAAATAGCCAAGTGTACCTTCTTTTTCTAATATCACAGTATTAGGGTGTGCAGTTTTAACTAGCAAGATTCCCTGCATCATTGCCTCATAGCTACTTGCATCACCCTCAGTTACTAAATGTTGTACAACCTTAGATACAGTGCATGGAGTAAATGAAATAATGTGTGCTGCATGCTTTGTGAGAGCAGAAAGTGCCTGTCGATAGTTATAACTATCGACTATGTTATGAAACTGCATACGGAAATGAGTTATAAGTGATAAGTATAGTGTGTTAAGTAGGCTTATATACTTAACGAAGCGAATTCCACCAGCGGCGCAATATGCAGAAGGGTTAGGCATAAATACGCCATAACTCATGTACATACTCATGTACATACTCAATATGTTGGATAACTCAGCTATTTAAATCAACCCGACCCTTAATAGTAACTATTGGTATATGTAAGACTAATTTACCAAACCAATAAGATACCTGGCAAAATGTGAGCCCCTAGCTGGGGATCATATGACATGAAAGGCCTTTTTGGCCATGCACTCACTTCAGTATATCTGAAACAGTGAATACCTAGAAAATATGATGCTCTATCAAGTTTGCTCATTATCTGATAACTACATTTTCTTTCAAAAGCTGGGAGATTCATATTATTTAGTATTTATGTGACACCAACTTTGTGAATGTGAATAGTGAAGTACAGGTACTTTATAGCATTATTGCGAATACAAATGAAAATATAGCAGAGTAAGCATTCAGGTTTAGGAGCTCGAAACGCTGAATTCAATTGAACTCTAAATAAAGTAAGACATTAGCTAAGCATCTGACAATGCTAGAAAATGTACGACTTACCTCTACTCACCTGGCATTTAAACCTCCATTGAATCTTAGTAATACGGGAGGCTGGTTTCTCCTAGTCTGCCCCAATATAGTTTAGTAATATCAATCAGCTGACAACCAAATGACATGGAAATCGCCAACCAATAAATTCTGGGTTTTTTTCTGAAGTCACGCCCGCCGTCTATCAAGGTTAGGAATTTCTAATTACCAGCTTGCTCGTTCCTAGAGATAGTTTGCATGTACTGATACTCTATAAATGGATACCATTTTTAAATTGTATAACTCCGTACTACTCTCCTTAAACGACGTGACTTCAGACAAAGATACACCTAAATTGGTGATCTCAACTTCACTTATATCCACCAGTATCTGATAAGCCTGTATTTGATTTCTTTTGGGCTCTTTCTCGAGTCAAAATTTTAGCCGAGGCCGGAAGCATACTAATTCCTTATAAGCTGCTGATAATCGTTGTATCTACATTGATTGAGTCTACGCTGAATGGACTAGTTTAGGTATCTCATGGCCAGCTATAAACTGAACTATATAGTTTTGGTGGAATTGATAGACATGAATATCATGAAAGGGATTATTACACATCAATAACATTATGTGGAAGTACACATGAACAACATTACATGGAATGGAAGCGGACTGATTTGTGGGTATGATGATTTCTTTATATATCAATGTATATATTGACATGCCAACACCCACATACAAGCATAATCGTATTCACATAAGCGTACATCTGCCTTTCTTATTGTTATTATCTCCCAGCTTTTCTTTGGCCTTTTCAAATCCATTTTCAGCTGCCTTATGATACCATGAGGATGCTTTTATCACATCACGTTGTGTACCTATACCATTCTCCAAGAAGAATCCAAGAGTATATTGTGCCTTCGGCAAACCATTGAGTGCAGCCCGAAGTGCCCATTCATAAGCCTCATCGCGATTCACAGGGAACTCGGGTCCAGCGCCGACCATGTACCACGCACACATGGCTAACTGGGCTACGGGGTCATTACCAAGTGCCGCTATTGTAAAGTAATGTATTGACAAGGATGCATCCTGAGGACACCCTAATTCACCCAATTCATATGCCCGACCCAGTCTGGCTGCTGCTGGGATATATCCTAGCTCGGCTGACCGAGCATAAAGTCTGGCTGCGTAGGCACCATCTGGTATAACCAAATCTTTGAATCCTACCTCGAAAATCCTGGCTAGTGCGTGTGGAGCTTTGTTGTATGTTGTATCACTGACATTTGCTGCTCTGCTAAGCCATTTCACACCTGCCTGTCGGTTGGCACTGGTATCTGGTAGGCCCATACCACCATAAAAGTACGCCATCCCTAGTTGGTACAGTGCACCAGGTTGGTTACGTACAGCAGCCGCTTTATAGAACTGGAGTGCTCGCCTCGCATCACGCTGAGTACCCCAGCCTTCTTGTAAGCAAAGTGCAGCACGATATGATGCCTCCGCATGGCCGTGCTTTGCTGCCATCAGAAAATACCTGAAACTTTTCTCCAGGTCCGGTTTGCCCACGGCAGGAGATGAGTATATATCACCTAAAAGATACTGCGCCTCAGCATAGCCTCGTTCAGATAGTCGCTTAAGCGAATTAATACTCTCTTTGAACAAGTAAGTCGTGTCACTGCTGTTAACTTTGTTTTCATTACTATCTGTGCTGTCTGTCTTACGCTCACTGCCACCGCTGTTTGGAATACCTTCAGATCCATTTCGAGGGCTCAACACAGTCTGCATCATATATTGGGCTAGCTGAAACTCAAGTTGGAGATCATTGGTTTTGCGTGCACTTTTGAGGTACTGCTCAATAGTTTTCATGCGAGGCAATGCACTATCGGCAAATCCGTCACCCATTCCTAGATGAATAGGTAGCATTTCATTAAAATCATAGTAAGAATTACGGTGTGGGCGGGAAACCATGCTTGTTGGATTGCGCGAAATTGTTCGCGCCGAGAAGGGAGATCCTGCACGAGGAGTAGGAAGAGACTCAAGCACCTCACCACAATCATCCAATTCTACCTCCTCTTCCTGCTGCATCGTTCTTTCAATCTCCAAGGGTTTAACCTGCTGAGCTTCTCTGTGAATCTCTACGTGATTTGCCTCCAGATTACTGGAACAATCAACGTACCCTTGCTCGGGGTGATGAGAACGCACTTCTGAATGGTCATACAGATGATTACACGGCCCTTCGTACCGTTTCTCATATTGTCCTTTGTATTGATGGCCATCGAAAGGTTCTTCATATGGTCCTTCAGATGCCATCTCATATGGCTTTTCATGTGGTCCCTCGTACGGGTGTTTCTGTTCGAGAAACGGTGTAGCAGTCGCCTCGGATACGCATTCCTGAAGATCTGTCACAGAGAGGATAGACAACCTAGGACTCTCTACTGGTGACTCGCGTTGTGTCGTGAATGACATGTACAATCCAGCTTGTGTTAAAGAAAGGAAGTTACGCTGTCAAATCAGGTTGTATAGGGTTGATCTTTGGCAGCATCTGAACTCTATATACTGAAAGCAATGTAACAAAACAGCCCAGTACTTATTCCGTAAATACATTATATTATAATTAAGATGTGATTATTAAAACGTAAAATATGTTACATCTACTTGTCTCATATGGTGGATTACAGGGTAGGAGATGCTAGGGGTTTCTAATAGTAGTTTCCTTGCCCATATAGCACACTAGCTACGTTTCTTTGTTTATATGTGGCGCGCTTTTAGAAAGATGCACCATCAACGACAAAAAGCCGGCTCTCATGGCGTCTAACATATGCCACGAGTCTTTTCACTGCAAAGCTAACTGCTTCCTTATCATTTGTATTTGCGTAGCAGTACATTTCAAATGCCGGAGTATACCAGCCTAATACGCTCGTTTCCTCGTCTATGAGTGTCCATGAAACTCGTTGTCGTCGTTCAACCATTTTTGCCTGTAATTGAGTAAAAAGAAGCTTTACCTCCTTTAAATTGGTAGTCTCTGGGACAGAATTTGTGTCTGATTGTATGAATTGTACCAATAAGCGGGACTTGTAAACAAAATAGCAGATTGGTGCAATCTCTATGGCTGAACAAGATATGCGGTAATGTGAAGATGCAAAACTAATGGAGTCCACCAATCTAGGCTCGAGCTGGCTATGCACAGTTTGAGCAATTCGTTGCATCTCGAAAAATCCTTGCTTATTGGGTGAAACCAGTACTAGAAATGGGGAATTCCAGCTTTCATCGATACTTTTCTTGTTGATCTGTGTAATATAAGCATAAAGAAATCCATTAGGATTAAATTTTGGAAAACATATAGGCACCCAGTGTTCCCCCTCTCTAAAAACTGCAGTATTAAAAAGCATCGAGCATACAAGATGAAGGTCAGGTGGATGTAAAGAATGCTGCTTGGGCCTCACAACACCTGCAAGTAATCCTCTGGTTAATACAAGTCCGTAAAGTAACGAAGAATCAGCTCTAGCGGTGAGTAGTGTCTCATTGAGTTGAGCTCGAGCATGTCGTCGCATTTCTAATGTTTCGAGTCCACCAAGCCAAGTCCAGGGCTCAGAATCTTCAAAATCTCTAGCTAATGCTTGTAAAAAGACCTCCGTACCACTCAGGAAAGGCCGCATATCAGTACTTGGGCGTTGGACCAGTTGCCGTTCGAGTTGCTGTTTAGTCAAAACAGAGAGTATTTGCGCATGCAGCAATGCTAGATAAGCTTTCAATTGCCGAGTACTGTGTTTCTGTCTGTCAATTGCTGCTAACACTAATGGGGAGCAGCTGGTGACCGCGATAGTGACCTCTCTACTGTGAACAGTTTCTAATTGGTGAGGAGCGTCGAAACAGGATGCAATCGCCTGTATAACGGCTGCATACTGTACTACTTCCTCTTCTTTACCTCGTGAATAAAATACAGGTTTTCCAGCATTGGTTAAAACCAATAAAAATAGTGGAGCATTCCGTAGCTGTATTTCTGGGGAGGAATAGTTCATTTTGTATCCTAGCCCTAAACAATGTATACAAATACGTAGTCATCAGTGAACCTGTGCCATTTAAATATTATACATAATGCTATTATAGGTATAATTTAAAACATTCGATAGCAGTCTATACCCTGGTGAATACGTGTCAGAAGTCACGCCATCCACCAAGGTAATGAGTTGTGGTACTGATTCTAGTTTAGACTTATCCTGTTGCTCAGGTCTAAGAATTGGAGGCTTGATACTACCGCTATATTGGGGTCTATATTGGGGTAAATTAGGGAAACAAGCTCCCCGTATTACTATTATCAGTATCAGGTGAATAGACATAAGTCATATATTTTCTAACAATATCTTTGTTTAGTTATTATTAATGCGACCAAAATTTCCTATAGTTGCATACGTTAGAACGCATACAAAGTCCTATATATAATAGGGCCTTCCCCAGTTACTTCTTAGTCTAGGGCTTTCACGTTCCTACCATTAATTACACCGTATATAGTTAAGTTAAAGCAGATTCTCTCCTGTAACACTGCAGAGTCTGTAGTAGAAAGGAGAAGGACAAGGCAGATAAGCTCACTTGCTAATCATCTGTGTTAGTGTAGGGATCTTATAAAAAGTATTAATAACATGAGAATACAGAGCTGATATGAAGATTATTTAGTATTGCTCAAAACTTAGTAAACTTATTACATCATATCATAGTAATGTCAACAGTATGCACTGTTAGATAATGTACAACTTACTATTACTCACGTGTCATTTAAACTTCTACATATATTAGTAATATGTGGAGCTTGTTTCCCCTGCTAGTCTACCCCTGTATAGTGTAGTATCAAGCATCTAATTCTTAGACCGGCAACAGGATAAGTCAACAAAGACAGTATCATGTGCCATAAACTAGGACGGCGTGACCTCTGACATGTATAATAAATTGTATATCTTCTTATCAGGTACCTGGCTATGTCAACACCAAGGATGCTTATTAATACTTCATCAGTTAGTTACTTTAAAGTGCAGTATATAACAAATACAGAGTAACATGGTTCGAGTTCAATTTTATACTGGTTGGATTCAACCCTTCGATACAGTAGGCGTAACGTGAAATGAAAACAATATGCTGACAAATTTTGATAATAAATAAGGGCAGTTTCCCAACCCTCCTGCATTGTTTCTACCACCATCCCCACACAATAATCCACTTTTCATTGAAAATTGCATATTGACACCATGGAATGCCACAATTAGCGCAATTACATGCCAAGATGTGTATATTATGCCCTGCATCCAGAATTGTGACATTATCCTGTGGGGTTGTGTAAACTCACCGGAAAAAACACTTACTAGAACCTTGCTCTAAGCGTTCAAGAAAAGACTTCTGGACTGGTTTACCGAGGTTTACCGAGGTTTAATAACTTGGGAAAATGATAATGCATATTATACGGGTACGCCGACAATACAAATATATGGTCGTGGTCATTATGCCACATAAAACCATATTTTGCAATATTGCACACGCCCTAATATTCATGCATTACCACTTCCGTGACTTTTGTTTATATACACCACCCCACCACCCACCAAAAACAACAACAACACACTTTCACGCGAAATGTCTTGCAAAAACAAATTGCTATCAAGCAAGTATAATTGTGTGGCATAGTACCGTGGAAAACATCTGTGAAGTTATAATACCTGTGGGTAGGATGGTAACCTTCTATAAGAAGCCTGCAAACGCTGCCGAGCGCGCTGAATACCCGACAACCGCCACACAATAGAGCTACTTATTCACGGCTATTGTCTTGCAAGAACTGAATACTACAAAGTATTCTGCCTTGCCTGTCGTGAATAATATGCTGTGTCATTATTGAGTGAGAGGAAAGGACTTCATCGCTCTGCACGTAACTTCTTTGGAGGCAACAAAACTGTCTGAAGCCCTCCAAGGTCAACTAATAGCGCTCTAGAGGGGGACTGTGAACCTTCTAGAGCGTTCAAATTAAACTTCCTTCCACTACGACATTGAACTACATTTTTACGGTCTATGAATTGCTGCGAAGCAAGCCGGCTGGCCTGGCATAGACCGTGGAGGACATACTGTGACGTTATCGAGTGTGTGGAGGGAAGTTCAACCTTCTGTAGGGACACTGCAGAGAGACTGAGTACCCGACATCCGTCGCACAATAGAGCTACCTATTTACGGTCGTTGACTTGTAACACAATAGCATGCTGTGTTATCTGGCATCATTCCGTGGATACTATGCTGTGTCATTATTGAGTGTGCGGGAAGGACCTCATCGCTCTGCAGGGACCTCTACTGAGGGAACTGGTCATTACTATAGTTGGGGATTGAGTACCTTCTAGAGTGACAGACAAATTTCATTCATCCATCCACCACGACATTGAACTACATTTTCACGGTCTGTGAATTTCTGCGAAGCAAGCCGGCTGGCCTGGCATAGATCGTGGAGGACATACTGTGACATTATCGAGTGTGTGGAGGGAAGTTCAACCTTCTGTAGGGACACTGCAGAGAGACTGAGTACCCGACATCCGTCGCACAATAGAGCTACCTATTTACGGTCGTTGACTTGTAACACAATAGCATGCTGTGTTATCTGGCATCGTCCTGTAGATACTATGCTGTGTCATTATTGAGTGTGCGGGAAGGACCTCATCGCTCTGCAGGGACCTCCTACTTAGGGAACAAAACTCTCTGGAGGGAAATCCCTCCAGGGTCAACCAATAGCGCTCTAGAGGGGGACTGTGAACCTTCTAGAGCGTTCAAATTAAACTTCCTTCCACTACGACATTGAACTACATTTTCACAGACTATGAATTGCTGCGAAGCAAGCCGGCTGGTCTGGCATAGACCGTGGAGGACATACTGTGACGTTATCGAGTGTGTGGAGGGAAGTTCAACCTTCTATAGGGAGCACTGTAGAGAGACTGAGTACCCAACAACCGCCACACAATAGAGCTACTTATTCACGGCTATTGTCTTGCAAGAACTGAATGCTACAAGGTATTCTGCCTTGCCTGTCGTGAATAATATGCTGTGTCATTATTGAGTGTTCGGAAAGGACCTCATCGCTCTGCAGGGACCTCACTGAGGGAACAAAAATCTCTGGAGGGAAATCCCTCCAGGGTCAACTAATAGCGCTCTAGAGGGGGACTGTGAACCTTCTAGAGCGTTCAAATTAAACTTCCTTCCACTACGACATTGAACTACATTTTCACAGACTATGAATTGCTGCGAAGCAAGCCGGCTGGTCTGGCATAGACCGTGGAGGACATACTGTGACGTTATCGAGTGTGTGGAGGGAAGTTCAACCTTCTATAGGGAGCACTGTAGAGAGACTGAGTACCCAACAACCGCCACACAATAGAGCTACTTATTCACGGCTATTGTCTTGCAAGAACTGAATGCTACAAGGTATTCTGCCTTGCCTGTCGTGAATAATATGCTGTGTCATTATTGAGTGTTCGGAAAGGACCTCATCGCTCTGCAGGGACCTCACTGAGGGAACAAAACTCTCTGGAGGGAAATCCCTCCAGGGTCAACTAATAGCGCTCTAGAGGGGGACTGTGAACCTTCTAGAGCGTTCAAATTAAACTTCCTTCCACCACGACATTGAACTACATTTTCATGGTCTCTGAATTGCTGCGAAGCAAGCCGGCTGGCCTGACATAGACCGTGGAGGACATACTGTGACGTTATCGAGTGTGTGGAGGGGAGTTCAACCTTCTATAGGGAACACTGTAGAGAGACTGAGTACCAGAAAACTGCCACACAATAGAGCTACCTATTTACGGTCGTTGACTTGTAACACAATAGCATGCTGTGTTATCTGGCATCGTTCTGTGGATACTATGCTGTGTCATTATTGAGTGTGCGGGAAGGACCTCATCGCTCTGCAGGGACCTCCTACTGAGGGAACAAAACTCTCTGGAGGGAAATCCCTCCAGGGTCAACTAATAGCGCTCTAGAGGGGGACTGTGAACCTTCTAGAGCGTTCAAATTAAACTTCCTTCCACTACGACATTGAACTACATTTTCACAGACTATGAATTGCTGCGAAGCAAGCCGGCTGGCCTGAAATAGACTGTGGAGGACATACTGTGACGTTATCGAGTGTGTGGAGGGGAGTTCAACCTTCTATAGGGAACACTGTAGAGAGACTGAGTACCAGAAAACTGCCACACAATAGAGCTACCTATTTACGGTC
>JAKTRX010000057.1:0-24049 GCA_030579915.1 Starmerella bombi
CTGGCGTTGCAACCTATGAAAACTACACGATCCCTGCCACCACTGTTGTCATCGAGTCTCCAACGGGTATCTTAACAACGGTGACGGAACCATGGAGCGGATGGGTAACTAGCACTACCACGGAAACTGGCATCACATTCAGCGGAAACCACACGATCCCTGCCACCACAGTTGTCATCGAGTCTCCAACGGGTGTCTTAACAACAGTGACTGAACCGTGGAGTGGGGAGAGAACGAGCATTACCACGGAAACTGGCGTTGTAACCTATGAAAACTACACGATCCCTGCCACAACAGTTGTCGTAGAGTCTCCAACGGGTATCTTAACAACAGTAACCGAGCCATGGAGTGGTGAACTAACTAGTACTACTACCGAAACTGGCATCACCATCAGCGGAAACTACACGATTCCTATCACCACGATTGTTATCGAGTCTCCAACGGGTATCTTAACAACAGTGACAGAACCATGGAGTGGTAAGGTAACTAGTACTTCCACCGAAACTGGCACCACCATCAGCGGAAACTACACGATTCCTGTCACCACCATTGTCATCGAGTCCCCAACGGGTGTCTTAACGACAGTGACAGAACCGTGGAGTGGTGAAGTAACGAGCACTACCACTGAAACTGGCGTTGTAACCTATGAAAACTACACGATTCCTGTCACAACAGTTGTCGTAGAGTCTCCAACCGGAATATTAACAACAGTGACGGAACCGTGGAGTGGCAAAGTAACGAGCACCACGACTGAAACTGGTACGACAATTAGCGGAAACTACACGATCCCAGTAACAACTATTGTCATTGAGTCTCCAACCGGCATCTTAACAACAGTAACCGAGCCGTGGAGCGGAAGAGTAACTAGCACTATCACTGAAACTGGCACCAACATCAGCGGCAACTACACGATCCCAGTAACAACTGTTGTCATTGAGTCTCCTACCGGGATATTGACGACAGTGACTGAACCGTGGAGTGGGGAGAGAACGAGCACTACCACGGAAACTGGCGTCACGCTTAGCGGAAATTACACGATTCCTGTCACCACCATTGTCATAGAGTCCCCAACGGGTGTCTTAACGACAGTGACAGAACCATGGAGTGGTAGGATGACTAGTACTACCACCGAAACTGGTATCACAACCAGTGGAAACTACACGATCCCAGTCACCACTGTTGTCATCGAGTCTCCAACCGGTATCTTAACTACGGTGACGGAACCGTGGAGTGGTGAGGTAACGAGCACTACCACGGAAACTGGCGTCACGCTTAGCGGAAATTACACTATTCCTGTAACCACAGTTGTCGTAGAGTCTCCTACCGGCATCTTAACAACAGAGACGGAACCGTGGAGTGGTGAAATAACGAGCACTACTACGGAAACTGGCATCACATTCAGCGGAAATTACACGATCCCGGAAACCACTGTTGTCATCGAGTCTCCAACCGGTATCTTAACTACGGTGACGGAACCTTGGAGTGGTGAGGTAACGAGCACAACCACAGAAACTGGTACCACAATAAGCGGAAACTACACTATTCCTGTAACCACAATTGTTGTAGAGTCTCCTACCGGCATCTTAACAACAGTAACCGAGCCGTGGAGTGGCAAGGTAACGAGCACCACGACTGAAACTGGCATCACCATCAGCGGAAACTACACGATTCCTGTCACTACGATTGTCATCGAGTCCCCAACGGGTGTTTTAACAACAGTAACCGAGCCATGGAGTGGTGAAGTAACTAGTACTACCACCGAAACTGGTGTTGTAACCTACGAAAACTACACGATCCCAGTAACAACTGTTGTCGTAGAGTCACCAACCGGCATCTTAACAACAGTGACTGAACCGTGGAGTGGGAAGGGAACGAGCACTACCACTGAAACTGGCGTTGTAACCTATGAAAACTACACGATCCCTGCCACCACTGTTGTCATCGAGTCTCCAACGGGGTTCTTAACAACGGTGACGGAACCATGGAGCGGGAAGGGAACGAGCACTACCACTGAAACTGGTACCACAATAAGCGGAAACTACACTATTCCTGTAACCACAATTGTCATCGAGACTCCTACCGGCATCTTAACAACAGTAACCGAGCCGTGGAGTGGCAAGGTAACGAGCACCACGACTGAAACCGGTACCACAATTAGCGGAAACTACACTATCCCAGTAACAACTATTGTCGTCGAGTCTCCAACGGGCATCTTAACAACAGTGACGGAACCGTGGAGTGGGGAGGGAACCAGCACTACCACGGAAACTGGCATCACCATTAGCGGAAACTACACGATTCCGGAAACCACAGTTGTTATCGAGTCTCCAACAGGTGTATTAACAACAGTAACGGAGCCGTGGAGCGGAAGAGTAACTAGCACTATCACTGAAACTGGCACCACCATCAGCGTCAACTACACGATTCCTGTCACCACCATTGTCATAGAGTCCCCAACGGGTGTCTTAACGACAGTGACAGAACCATGGAGTGGTAGGATGACTAGTACTACCACCGAAACTGGTATCACAACCAGTGGAAACTACACGATCCCAGTCACCACTGTTGTCATCGAGTCTCCAACCGGTATCTTAACTACGGTGACGGAACCGTGGAGTGGTGAGGTAACGAGCACTACCACGGAAACTGGCGTCACGCTTAGCGGAAATTACACGATCCCTGCCACGACAGTTGTTGTAGAGTCTCCTACCGGCATCTTAACAACAGTGACAGAACCATGGAGTGGTAAGGTAACTAGTACTTCCACCGAAACTGGCACCACCATCAGCGGAAACTACACGATTCCTGTCACCACCATTGTCATCGAGTCCCCAACGGGTGTCTTAACTACAGTGACAGAACCGTGGAGTGGTGAAGTAACTAGTACTACCACCGAAACTGGTGTTATAACCTACGAAAATTACACGATCCCAGTAACAACTGTTGTCGTAGAGTCACCAACCGGCATGTTAACAACAGTGACTGAACCGTGGAGTGGGGAGAGAACGAGCACTACCACTGAAACTGGTACTACAATTAGCGGAAACTACACGATTCCTGTCACTACGATTGTCATCGAGTCCCCAACGGGTGTTTTAACAACAGTAACGGAGCCGTGGAGCGGAAGAGTAACTAGCACTATCACTGAAACTGGCATCACAATCAGCGGAAACTACACAATTCCTGCTACCACAGTTATCATCGAGTCTCCTACTGGAATATTAACAACAGTGACAGAACCATGGAGTGGTAGGATGACTAGTACTACCACCGAAACTGGCGTTGCAACCTATGAAAACTACACGATCCCTGCCACCACTGTTGTCATCGAGTCTCCAACGGGTATCTTAACAACGGTGACGGAACCATGGAGCGGATGGGTAACTAGCACTACCACTGAAACTGGTACCACAACCAGTGGAAACTATACGATCCCAGTCACCACTGTTGTCATCGAGTCTCCAACCGGCATCTTAACTACGGTGACGGAACCGTGGAGTGGTGAGGTAACTAGCACTACCACGGAAACTGGCATCACATTCAGCGGAAACCACACGATCCCTGCCACAACAGTTGTCATCGAGTCTCCAACGGGTGTCTTAACAACAGTGACTGAACCGTGGAGTGGGGAGAGAACGAGCATTACCACGGAAACTGGCGTTGTAACCTATGAGAACTACACGATCCCTGCCACAACAGTTGTCGTAGAGTCTCCAACGGGTATCTCAACAACAGTAACCGAGCCATGGAGTGGTGAACTAACTAGTACTACTACCGAAACTGGCATCACCATCAGCGGAAACTACACGATTCCTGTCACCACGATTGTTATCGAGTCTCCAACGGGTATCTTAACAACAGTGACAGAACCGTGGAGTGGTAAAGTAACTAGCACTACCACTGAAACTGGCATCACCATCAGCGGAAACTACACGATTCCTGTCACTACGATTGTCATCGAGTCCCCAACGGGTGTTTTAACAACAGTAACCGAGCCATGGAGTGGTGAAGTAACTAGTACTACCACCGAAACTGGTGTTGTAACCTACGAAAACTACACGATCCCAGTAACAACTGTTGTCGTAGAGTCACCAACCGGCATGTTAACAACAGTGACTGAACCGTGGAGTGGTGAAGTAACCAGCACTACCACTGAAACTGGTGTTGTAACCTACGAAAATTACACGATCCCAGTAACAACTGTTGTCGTAGAGTCACCAACCGGCATGTTAACAACAGTGACTAAACCGTGGAGTGGGAAGGGAACGAGCACTACCACGGAAACTGGCGTCACGCTTAGCGGAAATTACACGATCCCTGCCACGACAGTTGTTGTAGAGTCTCCTACCGGCATCTTAACAACAGTGACAGAACCGTGGAGTGGTAAGGTAACGAGCACTACCACGGAAACTGGCATCACATTCAGCGGAAACTACACTATTCCTGTAACCACAGTTGTCGTAGAGTCTCCTACCGGCGTGTTAACAACAGAGACGGAACCGTGGAGTGGTGAAATAACGAGCACTACTACGGAAACTGGCATCACATTCAGCGGAAATTACACGATTCCGGAAACCACAGTTGTAATCGAGTCTCCAACAGGTGTATTAACAACAGTAACCGAGCCGTGGAGCGGAAGAGTAACTAGCACTATCACTGAAACTGGCACCACCATCAGCGGCAACTACACGATTACTGTCACCACCATTGTCATCGAGTCCCCAACGGGTGTCTTAACGACAGTGACAGAACCGTGGAGTGGGGAGAGAACGAGCATTACCACGGAAACTGGCGTTGTAACCTATAAAAACTACACGATCCCAGCCACAACTGTTGTCATTGAGTCTCCTACCGGAATCTTAACAACGATGACAGAGCCATGGAGTGGTAGGGTAACTAGTACTACCACCGAAAGTGGTGTAGTCACCTATGGAAATTACACGATCCCAGTCACCACTGTTATTATCGAGTCTCCTACTGGAATATTAACAACAGTTACCGAGCCATGGAGTGGTGAAGTAACTAGTACTACCACCGAAACTGGTGTTGTAACCTACGAAAATTACACGATCCCAGTAACAACTGTTGTCGTAGAGTCACCAACCGGCATGTTAACAACAGTGACTAAACCGTGGAGTGGGAAGGGAACGAGCACTACCACTGAAACTGGCGTTGCAACCTATGATAACTACACGATCCCTGCCACCACTGTTGTCATCGAGTCTCCAACGGGTATCTTAACAACGGTGACGGAACCATGGAGCGGATGGGTAACTAGCACTACCACTGAAACTGGTACTACAATTAGCGGAAACTACACGATTCCTGTCACTACGATTGTCATCGAGTCCCCAACGGGTGTTTTAACAATAGTAACGGAGCCGTGGAGCGGAAGAGTAACTAGCACTATCACTGAAACTGGCATCACGATCAGCGGAAACTACACAATTCCTGCTACCACAGTTATCATCGAATCTCCAACGGGTGTCTTAACAACAGTGACTGAACCGTGGAGTGGAGAGAGAACGAGCATTACCACGGAAACTGGCGTTGTAACCTATGAGAACTACACGATCCCTGCCACAACAGTTGTCGTAGAGTCTCCAACGGGTATCTTAACAACAGTAACTGAGCCATGGAGTGGTGAACTAACTAGTACTACTACCGAAACTGGCATCACCATCAGCGGAAACTACACGATTCCTGTCACCACGATTGTTATCGAGTCTCCAACGGGTATCTTAACAACAGTGACAGAACCATGGAGTGGTAAGGTAACTAGTACTTCCACCGAAACTGGCACCACAACTAGAGGCAACTACACAATCCCAGTTACAACTGTTGTAGTAGAGTCACCAACCGGCATGTTAACTACGGTGACGGAACCCTGGAGTGGTGAGATAACGAGCACTACTACGGAAACTGGCATCACATTCAGCGGAAACTACACGATCCCAGTCACCACTGTTGTCATCGAGTCTCCAACCGGCATCTTAACTACGGTGACGGAACCGTGGAGTGGTGAGGTAACTAGCACTACCACTGAAACTGGCATCACGATCAGCGGAAACTACACAATTCCTGCTACCACAGTTATCATCGAGTCTCCTACTGGAATATTAACAACAGTGACAGAACCATGGAGTGGTAGGATGACTAGTACTACCACCGAAACTGGCGTTGCAACCTATGAAAACTACACGATCCCTGCCACCACTGTTGACATCGAGTCCCCAACGGGTATCTTAACAACAGTGACGGAGCCATGGAGTGGAAGAGTATCTAGCACGACCACTGAAACCGGCACCACCATCAGAGGCAACTACACGATTGCCGTCACCACAGTTGTCGTAGAGTCTCCTACCGGCATCTTAACAACAGTAACCGAGCCGTGGAGCGGAAGAGTAACTAGCACTACCACTGAAACTGGCACCACCATCAGCGGCAACTACACGATTCCTGTTACCACCATTGTCATCGAGTCCCCAACGGGTGTCTTAACTACAGTGACAGAACCATGGAGTGGTAGAATAACTAGTACTACCACCGAAACTGGTGTTGTAACCTATGAAAACTACACGATCCCAGCCACAACTGTTGTCATTGAGTCTCCTACCGGAATCTTGGCTACAATGACGGAACCATGGAGTGGAAGAGTAACTCGTACCACCGCGGAAACTGGTGTTGTAACCTATGGCAACTTCACGATCCCTGTCACCACTGTGGTCATCGAGTCTCCAACGGGTATCTTAACAACAGTAACAGAGCCGTGGAGTGGCAAGGTAACGAGCACCACGACTGGAACTGGCAACACAATTAGCGGAAACTACACGATCCCTGTCACCACAATTATCGTGGAGTCTCCAACCGGCATCTTAACAACTGTGACGGACCCATGGAGTGGTGAGGGAACGAGTACCACAACGGAAATTGGTACCACAATTAGCGGAAACTACACGATCCCTGACACCACAGTTGTCGTAGAGTCTCCTACAGGAATATTGACTACAATTTCGGAACCATGGAGTGGAAGAGTAACTAGCACTACCACTGAAACGGGAATTACAAACAGTGGAAACTACACGATTCCTGTCACCACCATTGTCATAGAGTCCCCAACGGGTGTCTTAACTACAGTGACAGAACCATGGAGTGGTAGGGTAACTAGTACTACCACCGTAAGTGGTGTTGCAACCTATGGAAATTACACGATCCCAGTCACAACTGTTGTAATTGAGTCTCCTACCGGAATATTAACAACGGTGACGGAGCCGTGGAGTGGTGAGGTAACGAGCACTACTACGAAAACTGGCACCAGCATCAGCGGCAACTTCACTATTCCTGTAACCACAGTTGTCGTAGAATCTCCTACCGGAATATTAACAACAGTGACGGAACCGTGGAGTGGGGAGGGAACCAGCACTACTACAGAAACTGGCATCACATTACGTGGAAACTACACACTCCCGGACACCACAGTTGTTATCGAGTCTCCAACGGGTGACTTAACAACGGTAACCGATCCATGGAGTGGTAGGGTAACTAGTACTACCACCGAAACTGGCAGGACAACCAGAGGTAATTACACGATCCCAGTCACAACTGTTGTTATCGAGTCTCCAACGGGTATCTTAACAACAGTGACGGAGCCATGGAGTGGAAGAGTAACTAGCACTACCACTGAAACCGGAATCACAAACAGTGGAAACTTCACGATTCCTGTTACCACGATTGTCATCGAGACTCCAACGGGTATCTTAACAACAGTGACAGAACCGTGGAGTGGGGAGGGAACCAGCACTACCACGGAAACTGGCATCACATTCAGCGAAAATTACACGATCCCCGATACCACTGTTGTCATCGAATCACCTACCGGAATATTAACAACAGTGACGGAGCCATGGAGTGGAGGAGCAACTAGCACTACCACTGAAACCGGAATCACAAACAGTGGAAACTACACGATTGCTGTCACCAGGGTTATCATAGAGTCCCCAACAGGTATCTTAACAACAGTAACCGAGCCGTGGAGCGGAAGAGTAACTAACACTATCACTGAAACTGGCACCACCATCAGCGGCAACTACACGATTCCTGTCACCACCATTGTCATCGAGTCCCCAACGGGTGTCTTAACGACAGTGTCAGAACCGTGGAGTGGAAGAGTAACTCGTACCACCACGGAAACTGGTGTTGTAACCTATGGCAACTTCACGATCCCTGTCACCACTGTGGTCATCGAATCTCCAACGGGTATCTTAACAACAGTAACAGAGTCGTGGAGTGGTGAGGGAACGATTACTACCACCGAAACTGGAGTTGTAACCTATGGAAACTACACTATCCCTGTCACCACTGTTTTAGTAGAGTCACCCACTGGGATCCTAACCACAGTGACGGAGCCGTGGAGTGGTGAGGTAATTAGTACTACAACTGAAGCTGGAGTAGTAACGTATGAAAACTACACGATCCCTGCCAGCACCATTGTCGTAGAGTCTCCTACCGGTATCTTAACAACAGTTACGGAGCCATGGAGTGGTGTTGTAATGAGCACTACCATTGTAAGTGGTTTCACAATCATTGAAAACTACACCATACCAGTCACCACCGTTGTTGTAGAGTCACCAACCGGCATTTTAACAACAGTAACACTGCCCTGGAGTGGTGAGGTAACAAGTACTTTAACTGAAACCAGTGCAATAATCCGCGGAAACGAAACGCTTCCGGCATCAGAAATTGTAGTTGAGTCTCCCACGGGCATTTTAACCACTGTAACGATCCCATGGAGTGGCAGAGTGACCAAGACTGAGACTAAGACTGGTGTTGTAACAAATAGCAATTACACGATTCCTGTTACAATGGTTATTATCGAGTCTCCTACCGGTATCTTAACCACTGTAACTGAGCCCTGGAGTGGTAAGGTAACCAGTAGTACCACCGAGACTGGAATTGTAAGAAATGGAAACTACACTATATCTGCTACCAGTGTTGTGATACTGTCTCCTACAGGCACAATATCCGCTATAACCCAGCCATGGAGTGGTGGAGTCAACAGTTCCATAGCTGACACCGTGCCCGTAACGTATGAGAACTCTACGATCCCTACTTCTACTTTTGTTGTTTTGCCACCTACTGGTATATTAACAAACATCACTCAACTGAGGAGTGGTGTGGATGGTACTATCACTACTGAAACTGGGTTGACGAATAGGGGTAATTATACGGTCCCTGCGACAACTGTTTTTGTTGAGTCAACGTACAATATGAGCACAACGACGAAGCTGCTGAGTGGTGGGATAACCATTAACTCGACCGAAATTGGTGGAACTTCACGTGGAAACTACACGGCTTCTGAGAAAACCGTTATTACAGTATCCAATACTGGAGTAGCCGGTATTACTACAGACCCTATGGGGAATGGGTCTGCTGGTATGACTGGTTATGATACTAGTAATTATTCTATTCCAGCAACCACCGTAACAGAATCTCACACTGGATACGTGAACACTGTTACAGTAACAGGTGACCAGTTAACTACACCCCCAGGAAGTAGTTCAGTTACGAGCGGTAATTCAAGTATACCGGCCACAAATTCATTCGTCAATATATCTGTGGGCATGTTGTCAACTATTAATGAATCATCTGGTGGCGGGTTGTCCATTACTCATACTGATACTGGAATAGTAACTGTTGATAACAGTGTCACTATTTCTGCCACTACTTTACTTGTAGAGACACCTATCAGTACATCTTCGACGGTAACAGAGTCTCGGCCGGTTAATTTAACAGCTTTCAGTAATTCTGGCTCTATTACGAAAGAAAATAATACAAGTCATACCACGATTGTTGTGGAGTCTGTGTCTTTCACAGATATCGGGACCGAAGATCCCGAACAGACGACATTGATGTACTCCCCCACATATATTGGAAGCGGAATTATTACTCAACGCGAGAATGCAACTGGTCAGATTCCTAGTGACCCTGCTACTACCATTACAGAATCTTATATTAGTAGTTTTGAGAACACTACTACCAAGGCCTACGCCACTAATGGTAACATCACAATTACTTCATTTCCCATTGCTTCTAGTACACCGATTGTAATTGAAACCACCAGTTCTAATATTTCAAATGATAGTGTGTCTACTGTTCCTGAAATCCTTAGCGACCCACATGCATCTACCAACGACATAATGACCACAAGTTTTCAAGTCAGTACATCGGCTGGCTTTCGCATTGAGTCAGACACGCGTAATTTTGACTCTACAGTTAGGTTTCCTGGTAGCATCACGGAGACATACTCTAGTGTAATTTCCGTTACTACTTCAGCACCTTCGACTGAACCTTATTTCAGCACCTCTGACATCACTACCACTGGAAGCCCCAATCTTATTAGTAGGAAGACTATGGGAAGCTCCATTTCTATTCCTAACTGGTCCAAGCCAACCTGGAGCCGCGAGCCTTCAATCAGTACTGTATATTTAACATGGTCCGGATCTTATACTTCATCTTTCACTACCCAACGCATGGTGAGTATTGATAATTTTACTGGTACTGTGACATCTGTTATTCTAGAGGTCCCCTCAAGTATATCGCCAAGTGACTACACTATTATTTCTGATTCTAAAACTGGTATTATTGAGGAAAGTTCTTCGACAACACCATACTTGATTAAAACCTCAGGAAGTAGCAGCTCAGTCGCAACAGGATTTACTGATTCTGATTCACAATCCGAATCCATCACTCTAGTACTTTCTACAGACTACGTCAATGGTGGCTCCTATGTCGAAGACACTTCTCCCACTGGATTTACGGGCACTGTGGATCCTAGTGAGGCAATTATAACCAACCCCATTAACCAAAACTCTTATCAATCAACTTTTGGCATACTCACTAGCACTTCACACAGTGATGGTTCCTCTAGTACTGAAGGAAAACCCGTTTCAATACTCACAGACCCACCACATCCAGGTGTATCTATTGAAACCAATCCCAGTACAACAAATTCTTATTATTCCACTTTCACCACAATTTCTGACACTTCATCTAGTAGCCGTAGCTCTTCCATTACCCAGGTAGCAGCTACAATTACACCTCCAGTCCTTTCTAACTCTGATGCCGCTGTTAACTCCAACTTTAATTCCAAACAGCAGACTGGTAATTATTACAGTACTCAGGATCCTATTGATTACAGTGTGAGTATGCTTGATACTGTTTTCACGCACTCTAGTCAGAAGGCCGTTAGTACACCTGGTGCTGATGGCAGCGCATATTATATTAACAGTACCTACTATGGTAACAACACCTCCTATGGCAATAGCACTAATATTACCATTAGTACTGATAAAGTGCTGAATAATTCCACGAACATATCAGATCCTATTACAACTTCTGCTGGTATTATTGTCACTCACATTGGAACTGCTACTGAAGACACCGAAATCAGTGCAGCTTTGTCAATGAATAAAATTCCCACCCACAATGTGTCGGCGACAGCAATTCTGTCATAGTTTCTACAGTTAATAGTGTTTCAATGTGTCATTCTTGCTTGGATATGCACTACTGCAAATATCTCCAATAATTTGTTATTAGTTGTGGGCTTAGATCTTATTACAATTATTCTTTAATATATAATTATTGTTTATAATGTTAGAGGATGGGCGTACACTCATTAATCTCTCGGTTGGTGAATGTACGACTACTCCACCTGACATAAATCTCCACTGATCTTATACAGGAAGCTTGTTTCCTCTACTAGTCTAAACCAATATAGTTTAGTTAATATCAAGCCTCCAATTCCTATATCCGAGCAATAGGATAAGTCTAAATCACAATCAGTATTACGTCCCATGACCTTGGTGGACGGCGTGACCTCTGACAACTTACATCTATTCACTTGTCATTTGTAATCGGAGAATGCTGTTTGAGGATATACAACAACTTATGTCTACTAAACACTCTATATAAACACTCCAGGGTACTTACTCACTTTTTTCACGATATACTATAGGTAGCAAGAATGAAGAGACAAACTGCTATAACCCTACCAGAGTTCTAAGCTTGAAAGCTAGACGCACGTGCCATTTATCTTCGTGGCAGCGTGTGGCCTCTGACAAATGCTTACTTCCTGCTCCCTGCCAGTTTACCCTAGTATAAGTTAGTAATATTAAGCCTCCATTCTAATTTCCAGCCACAGGTGGGTCTGAAACCGCAGCATCAGCCCCACTACCTTGGCGGCAGGCGTGAATCCGACAATCGCATATACATAATAAGCGGAGCATATTTGACACAGAAGACAAGTAGTGGTAAGCACATTGACAGTATTTATACGTCACACTCACTAAGATATATATAATGAAATTTTAAACCAGGAATACACGTTCTAGTGCCGGTACTTTCATTCTGTACCTTTAAAAGGTGAACGTATTTATGCTGTTAGGAGAAGGTGGTGAACCAACGCCTTTAAAATTGGAAATATTATAACTTTGAACTTGTACAAAGTATCTATAGCATCAGTATACTCAGTATAATAGGAAGGAATATAAATGATCATTCATTCAGAAATTCATATCGCTAAATTGATTCTAATGGTTAAAGATATTTATATCTGCATTAGTTATAACGGAAAATTTGCTATTTGACGTGACTTTTTGAGTAGACTATGATTAAAATACGCATACCTATATATTCAGAAGCATTGAGACACATCTTCAAGTTAAGTCAATGCATACACTTGTAGTAAACATGCTTGAATATACCTTTGGCTTTTATATACATGGGTTTGGTATATAATGAGCGTGGGCACGTGGGACCTAACTGAAATTTAGGGCAGTTATGTATATGAAGTATTATACACTAAAATTGATAAAACTATAATGATAATCACCAAAATATCAAATATACTTTCCAATACGGTATTATTACTTAAATAAATACAGTTAATCATATTTCTGCAATCACACTTAGTACGTACTACTACTACACGCCAGAATTTCACTGTTGAACGAAGCATTACGTGTACTTGTTAAGCTGCAATAACTACGCGTGGTGCAGAGTATTAAGGGTAAGGTGTTAGTCACCGCCGGTAAATATGCAGGATTTTATGCATAAGTTAACTTTGCCACACTTATATACGGCGACTTTGTACTGGCTATTTTCATATGTGACAGTAAGCAAATTAGCCCTGCATTGCATGAAGTTCTGCCAAAGTGAATTTCTTTACACGGATTGAATTAGATACTAAAAAATCTTCTTTTTTAAGATCACCAGGTATTTTATATCTAGTTAGTATCACTGTACTAATAGTATCGGAAATGTATCTTATCCAATTTTGTATTGGCCTGGCCGATACATTTATCACTACCGAGCCTGGGTATCCAACTGTAAACACTCAATATATCACTTGATGCCGTTCACCTCTAATTGGTGGAAATGACTTCAATGTCAATTACTGGAATTATACTCTGTATTCACAAAAAGGCTTTGATAGTGGTATGACACCCAATGTCTTCGTTTTACATACTTACAGTGAAAATAGACAACTTGAAATCACCAAGGGTGCAACATAAGATCCTAAAAATACAGATTCATACGATCAGATTTATGTGGAACTGACTACCTTAAGTAATTTCGAACTCGGGTTCGCTGGATACTTCCTCGCAGAGCAATTTGGTACGTGGGTGTTTGACAGTGGATGATGAAGTAAGTCTTCCATTGGGAAGAAGATATAACTGCTATGATGATATATATCGGAGAATATCGTGGCTTTAACAATTATATCTACTACTGATAGTATCGCATATGCAACTGGTACATCTCTAGGTTATGCTACATTTAGAAGAAACTAGTATAGTGTTCGTCTTTAGAAGGGTAGGCACTAACCATTGTGAACGACGAAAATTACATTATTCCTACCACTACTATTATCATTGAAAAAGTATTGAAATTTTGACCACTGTCATTGATATTTGGACTAGAGAAGTCACCAGTGAAATACTAACCCCTATTACTGAGGTTGTTATTGAGTTCCTCACTAGTATTTTAACAACTGTGACGGAACTATGGAGTAGAGAGGTTTTCACAGCTACCACTATGGTTAGCCGTAGTAAAACTGGTATCCAAAATTCCCCTACTATGTCAGGAATAGTTCATATTTCTACTTTTGGGGATATCAATACTGGGCATAGCTCATTCTCTTTCCCGTATACCGGAACACATTACCATGCATCTAGTGGGTATGCTGCAAACATTATGGTCAACAGAAACGCTGTTTCTAACCTCGCTAGTATCACAGAAATACTGGATATTCTACTTATATTAATTTTTCGAACTATATTAACACCAGATCTCAAGCTAGCTATTATTATTATACGTTAATCAATGGTGCCGTCTACCAGTGGTGATACTTTTTTGCAGCTATAGGTACCGAAGAAAATGCCATAGATGTACTAATTACGGCTAGAGGAGCGTAGACTGCTACCACCACAGCGAGTTCTCTAGAGTTAATGGTAAGACGATAATTAATAGCTATTCTATTCTATTCATCCATCACCCTTATCGTGAGGTTCCTTCTATCTATGTAATGAAAACCGCACACTAGGGGTCTATTATTTGTAGTTACTTGACCAGCTTTCCTACTATTGGTTTTATATCCACTTATCATACCCCATAGCCTGTTTAAGGCACCTTGATAGAAAGCATAACTTTGATTCCTAACTGGAACACCCAAACCTGGGATAATGTGATTCCCGCTATTACTGCATATTTAGTGTGATCTAGCTCCGGTATCTCCTTTTACACTAAACGAGGTGCGAAATCATTGGTAATTTTTCTGGTATTACGGTATATATAGAAGCACCCTCAACTATATCATTTAGATCCATCTCCAAAAGGGAAGCTTCATGCAAAACAATTACCAATGTAAACCTTATTATAATTCCTGGAACTATTTACACTACAGCTCCAAGTATAACTAGCTCTGAAACAATGGGAATCTCTTTAGGCAGTTAATATTCAAGATACCGGAGTTACGACCATTTTTATGGGATGGACTTCTACTATATACTCTGGTCTCGTACCAAAACGTGTTTACGAAACCTATTAATTCTAATCTTGATAATAATATCAGCACAAATAAGACATCAACAGTGACTTCCAGTTTCTAAATATTTTTCATACACATCAATACCTAATGTGTGTGTTATATATAGCGTCGTCCCCAATTTTTATTACACATTCGGTAATAAATAAAAATGATTACATTACTAGTTCTGTACCCTCGGGTCTGGGGGGTTTACTGTGCGTTCGGCTAGTGTGACCTTGTAATTATATCATACATATATAATTATATCAGCTACAATTAATGATCATTTCAAATACTTTGCCAAACTTGTACAAGTTTTAACTGGGATGATTATGCTTTCAATTTGAAACTTGAAACTGCAAGATATTAATCAATACTTGAGCTAATGATTTTCACACTAGAAAAATCACATTTGCATTAATTTAGTTCAATCTATTACTACTTTGGGAGACGTATGACTTACGTTCACTCATCTGACCATACAATTATCTCTGGTCACTTAGGGGCTCATTCTACCTAACTGATATGACCCCAAATATACCTACAACTTGATCAAGTTCCCTGCCTTAGACCGGCGACAGGATAAGTCAGTGAAGCTAGTAGTATCACGTCCTATGACTTTGGTTGGCAATGAGACATCTGACATACTGCTTATTCTATTAATATCCATTAAGAAGCTTGCTGTTATCAATATCAATATCAATCCCCCAAACCTCCAACGATACACGTGATACATAGTGCGAACTCCTTTTTGTGTATGTCGTGGAGTCAGTGTAAGAAAGAGTAGCAAGAGCTTAAGAACTCAAAATAATGTACAAGCTCTATTGAATATTATCACAATTGCATATCATGTCAAAGAAAATTTTCTATTTCCGAATACCTTTAACTAATTTGACCTTATACCTTTACCCCACAATTAATTGTGATTTTTCGGGGGTGGGGGTTCCTCCGACAAATTGTGGCTGCACTACTGATTAAGTCGTTTAGCTGAGATTTAACGATGCGCAGTACAGCATGTATAATCCAAACCAGATCTAAACTAAAACCTTACATAGCTTTAAAAATCATATATCACTAGTTCCTATACAAAATCAAGGTGCATTTAATACCACAGTAATAGGTCGCTACACTCTAAGCCTTATAAACAATCATGTGAATTGTAATTATTCAGGGTAAGGTTCAATTTGAAATTTGCAGTAGATACATATTGAAGCATAATCAATATTGCGTAATAGGTCAGCAAGACATTCGAAAAATATTTATTTTTAAATATGTGTACTTTTTTTGTATGCAGTCGTTTTTCCATAGTTTTAACTTAAATATTGGATTAAGTGCTACCGTCCAGTAGTAATTCATTTATATATACTATGTAAATACACCAGTGTATAGGTAAATTGAATAATTATAATAATATATCTCTATATACGGCAACTACATACTGAAAATATTTATTAATACGTAAATATTTAGAAAAATAACTACAAATTATTGGCAGGATAGGCATATCTTATTAAATGCATGTACTCGCTAGCTCCACACACACACACACACACACGGTAGAGCGAATATTACCATATAATGAATGACATGGGATCCAAGTGAGAACATAATATGAACAAGCGCATAAATTACTAGTAAATTCAGCAGGGTTTATATATTATACCATAATTGTAGCTATGTATTACAATTCATAAGATGATTAATACATGAAAGGAAAAAAAAGAGCTTGATTAAATAACAATGGATATTTCAGTATACGTCTTTCTTATATGGGGCAATTTTAATATATATCCCTTTCTTCTTATCTTTGGTTATAGATATGCACACCAGACGCTGAAAGCCGACAAGGTACAATGACTAGGGCCGTACGCCCACATTTAGGGTTGAGTATACCATATAGTCTGCTTCTGTATTGGATACATCGACGATCCAATACAGAATAGCTGGAGAAAGCAAAAAAGAGACGCGAAATATAGAGAACACTCGCCATATATGCTTTTTAAACATCCTTCTTAATAAACATAGTACATAACACCACTAACACAAATTATTACGATTAGATCGCTCATACTCATATGTATGGTGCCATTCAAGTTTGAACCGTCAAGCAGTATGATGATCATTTTAACTAGGGCTACATCATGTAGGAATGACACAATCCTCTTGACAATTATATGTGTAAGTGAATGTGGATTACTAGTTTAAAGTACATATCACCTTGCATACACCGGCATTGCGACATTGCACAGATTATACACCTACAGGAGCGCGAAAGTATTTTCTGCTAACTATGTATTAGACGGAAGTCAAGTTCTCTAGAATATTTTAGAATATTAATAAAAAGGTATACTGTACATGAGGCTGTTAGCACTTTCAGCAACATTATCCATTTTAGTGTTGGATTAGCAGCTACTTCATCCGGTGAATCTATTACTTCCGAATCCGAGTATCCAACTGATGCTTCCGGATGCATAGCCGCATGTCTCGTACCAGAAATTAATAGAAATTGTTTCAATGTTTGGAACTATCCCTTATATGTGCAAATGGGGTTCGATTATGACACGATCTCCTCCAGCTCTATGCTAAACACTTATGATGAAATTGGATTATTTGCAAATACTACAGGTGTAACTGACGTTGCATTCACAACTACCAATCCCGAAAATCCAGCCGTTGAGGAGTACATTTATGGTCGATATACTACATTCAGTAACTTTGGACTGAAGCTTACAGACTAATTCTTTTCAGAGAACTCTGGTATCTACTTATTTGATATGACAGTAGATGATAAAGCAAGACTTCAACTTGGAGGAGCAAGTAGTTGTTGTAATTACTTTTCCGACGGAATTCTAACGACAAAAATAGTATCAAGCATTGACGATATTGACTATAAAACAGGTATCTTACATTATTATATTTCATTCCGGCAAAACTGATATAGTTTTCGTCTTCAACAGGAGAGTACTACCCGATGCGAGTAGCATATTTTAACAGAGTTGGATTGCATTGGCTAGAGATCAACGTCATTCAGCCTGATGGAACCAAAAATAATGAGTTTCATAATATGCATCAGTTTTGAACATCATTAGAATGCCCTGCGATGACTTCTACTCTCTAAACAGGCTCATATATTACAACCACCACAATTGCCGACTCCATAATGGAAATTAAGGTATTTACACCTGGAATGGCTAGAATTTAAGTAAGTTTTGGACAGGAAATATAGTTAGATCCATGAAAAAAATTATGCAATCACTACCATTAGCGGTAGTCCTGTTCCGGCAAATCCTGTTGTTGTTTTAACTCCTACTGTATCGCTTACCACAAAAACTTTCACAGAACCATGGTTTGGAAGTACTACAAGCTATAATACCACTACTGGTGCTTACACTGAATCTGATGGTAAGAAAGGAATAATAACGACGGTGATAGTTGATACTTTGACTGGAATATTAACCGCAGGGATGAACCCATGATCTGACGAGGAAATAAGCAGTATAACTGAGAAAAGGATAAATACGAGTATGATTGCACAATACTGACCACTATCATTATCATTGAATCAAAAACTTATATTTTAACGACAGTGACAGAACCTTGGAGTGGGGAACTCACTGGCACAACGACAAATATAGGCCATGTTACGAGCGGAAACTATAATATTCCAGCTATAACAGTCATCATGGGGTCACCCACTTGGATATTAATGACTGTGACAAAACCATGAAACGGGCGGATTACCAACACTACAGCTGAAGGTGATCTATCTATTAGCAGCAAGCAAATTATCACTGTTACCACTATCAGCGAGCTACCCCCAAACTTATTGACGAATATAACCCAACCATAGACAAGAATCATCATTCGCACCGCAAATAGAAGTGTTTTTATCACTCATAACAGAACTAATGCCGTTACTACTGCCATCGGGGATTAATCTACTAAAATCATTACCAAACTGCATAGTAGAACCGTAACTAGCAACGCATATCAAACTGGGGTTATCTCCACCGGTAACTATTTTTGATACCATAGCTATCGTGGAATAACCTCTTATATGGACCCCAAAGCCCCCTTATCTATTAGCCTGTCTCTCAGCTATAGAGCGGGGGTCTCATTAGCACTGTAGCTGAACTATTACCAGAAATTCCGGTAATTTTACGGTTATCGCCAGCAATATCGTTGACAGCGACTTTTTTTTATACTACATCGACACCAATGGGTGGACAAATGCTATCTCATAGTACTACTATTAATGCTGAAAGCTCTATTAGTGCATCCAGCAACACTGATGCTTCAAATATGGAGACGACTTGGGTAAGCCCATATATGCTCTATCATAAAGAAATATTCAGATAGCGGTATCAATTGTGATTAGTTCAACAACCACTGCTGTATGTACTATGCTTCTACAGAGAACCCTACTTATCTAGAATAGGTGGAATCACTACATTTTCTAGTGCTATTTTCATCTATTCTAATATAACTTCCTCCTCTCCTATATATATAGACCAAGCCCTTCATAGTTAGGCTGCTGGTATAAAGTCTCAATCAACTAGTTTTTATCAGCCTGATACTGTGGTACAAGTATTGACTACTCATGGTATTAATGACACCAAATATTATCGTATTCTATCTCGATTCATCTTTTCTTATTTAAACTACCAGAGTATCTTTCAGTGCATATTCTAGCACTCCACTTATCAAAGGACAGGCTTATAGTACGAATTTTACAGGCTGCAGTGCTGGGGACGTTGTAGTGTTGGACTGCCATTTACCCGGACTGCAACTAACACAGATCGGACAAGCTAAGTTGAGAAAACCAAGCTTCTTCCAAATGAGTTAATGCCTCCCAAGACCATGGCTAGTATTTCTTTTAACAACTTGAAGCCACCAAAGAGTATAATCGATTCTACCAACTTCACTAATACTTTCCTCAACACGTAATTAGGAAGAACCCCCTATTATTAAACTTAATTTTACCGCTGAAGGTGAAATGCTCTTCCGAATTATGGTATGCTCTTTTAGACGTAATCATAGTTATAATATAAACCAGATAGCTTTACCTTTTATTTATTTTTTTACTCTTTGTTATTGCATATGATATAACATTTTTATAACCTTTTTGTAGATATATTGGTGTTTATTTATTTCAATTAACATTTTACCATACTTCGTTGATTCTCCAGTGCTATGTTGCTATTACTTTCCTACCACCATTTTAATGCGTTGTTGCTATTGTTGCGTTGCATTTTTACAGAGCTACTATATAGGCATACCTAACCCATATACCTAAGTATCCTGCTATGCTTTTACCTGACTGGTGACATATCAACAGGATCCCTGGTGTTAATGTAAGCCTTTTGCCAGGTGTCAGACGACTGCACTGGTGCCATAGGCTATGCCCTACGTCTTTCTATCTGACAACCAGACTTGTACACCTCATTAGTCCTTAGTAATTTAAAGGTACTTGTTTCCTGCGAGTCTGATCCCTATATAATTAGAAGTATATCCACCCACCCAAACGCTAACATATGGATGAGCCTGACATCTTGCAGGTATATATAACCTTGGAGGCCTGCGTGGCCCTGACAATGTAGTTCTCGGACATAATAGATAGATGACTTCGCAATTGAGACAATTTATCCTTTAAGGTCTGCCGTCTACTATAGGCAAATTTATTCTCTAACACGAAATATCAAGGTAATTCAATCTCCGACGTGGATGAAAACGAATGTAGGGTAAGTTAATGAGGCGTATCTGCCCCAGAAATCAAATTACTTGAATTATGTTATATCATACTGCATATATAACCTATATATAGAACTGAGGGTTAAGTAAACTCGCATGATCATCATGTTTTCTAACAAACGCACGGACCAACAACGTTTAGTCACGATGTCTAGGGTACGTGTATAGCTTTGCCGTGCGAGAATGCCGTGCGCACGGGATTAAATCCCCATTCAGGGCAAATATATATAACTTTTATTTTTGAAATATTCACATTATTCGATCTTATTAGGAATAACTAAAGAAGCGAGAAAGAAAAGCAAAATTTAAATGACTTTTGAACTGGTGATGTAGTTACATAGTGTTTATAGTGAATGCTGTAATTCTACCACTAATGGAAAAAACACTACCGTGATTAGATCGCCCCTACCCACATGCATAGTACCATTTAAATATAAACCAACTCTAGGTACGCCGATCAGTAATTTGACAGGACACCCCATGCATATACAACTAAATGATGCAAGGCTATAAATGCATATGTAGTCAATCGAAAGTGAAATATTGCTAAGCATATAAGTCTTTTTATTGCATAGACAATCCAGAAACTCCCTGCATGAAGTACATGCCGATAATTGCTACGCATGGCACTAACAATATAAACTACTGAATCTTATTATTGTAGTAAAAGTCAGTAAAACATAGAAAAAAGTCACGTATGAAGTTGTGGACCATATCGACTGCGATTCTTATCCGATTAGGCGTTGTACTAGCAGCTACTTCATCTGTTGAATCCATTACCACCGAACCCGCGTATCCAACTGATTCCTCTGACTATGTCGCTGGATGCCCTGCACCACAAGTAAATGGGAATGGCTTCAATGTGAATTATTGGAACTATCCCTTATATTCGCAAATGGGATTTGATGGCGGTACGATGTCCGATGATTTTGTTCTAAACACTTACAGTGAAAATGGCCAATTTGGTAGCACAACTGGGGTAACCGATATTCAGTTTACAACACCTGATCCTAAAAACCCAGCAAGTTATGGCTATATTTATGGTCAATTCACCACCCTAAGCCATTTTGCGCTTGAGTTTACCGGTTATTTTCTTGCTAAGCAGACTGGTACATATGTATTCAACTTAACAGCAGATGATGAAGTAAGTCTTCAACTTGGTAGAGGGAGTAGCTGCTGCGGTGATTTTTCGGATAATATTGTGACTACGAAAATCGTATCTACAACAGATGGAGTCGACTACGCTACCGGTACCTCGCAAGATTATGTTTCGTTTAGAAGGAACAGGTATAGTGTTCGTCTTCAAGAGGGAGAATACTATCCGATGCGAATGGTGTATTTCAATGCAGTTGGAACATATTGGCTCGAGCTTCACGTCATCCAGCCCGATGGAACTACGACTAGCGACTTCAGTAACGTATATCAACTCTCGCAGTCTTCAGCTTGTCCCACGATGAAAACAGTTCCATGGACAGGTTCATATATCACAGACACGACTACCACCCTAACTAACTCAGTTACAGAAATCCAGGTGCTAACGCCTGGTCCAACAGACACTGTAACGAGAAGTACCCCATGGACAGGTTCATATACCACAACTACCACGGCAACAGGAGAAACTACTACTAATGGGGGAACTGAGCAATTAGTATCTGTGATTGTGGAAACTCCATACCCGAGTCATTACTTAACAACACTAACTACACCGTGGACAGGAAACGTAGTTAGCACCACATCCGATTATGCAATTACAACTATTAGCGGTAGTCCTGTCCCGGCCACTACTGTTGTTGTTTTAATTCCTACTGCACCAGCTACCGCAACAACACTAACAGAACCATGGTCTGGAAGTGTTACAAGTTACCTTACCACTACTGGTGCTTACACTGAATCTGATGGTAAGACAGGGATAATAACGACGGTAATAGTCGATACTCCGACTGGAATATTAACCACAGTGACGAACCCATGGCATGGTGAGGAAACAAGCACTACAACCGAAACGGGCTATGTTACTAGCGGAAATTATACGATTCCCGCTACAACCGTCGTGATTGAGACACCTACCGGAATCTTGACAACTGTGACAGAGCCATGGAGTGAAGAGTTCACTAGTACCACGACCGAAACGGGGTATATTACCAGCGGAAACTATACAATTCCTGTTACAACCGTCGTCGTGGAGTCACCTACTGGAATTTTGACAACTGTGACAGAGCCATGGAGTGAAGAGTTCACTAGTACCACGACCGAAACGGGGTATATTACCAGCGGAAACTATACGATTCCTGTTACAACCGTCGTCGTGGAGTCACCCACTGGAATTTTGACAACTGTGACAGAGCCATGGGGTGAAGAGTTCACTAGTACCACGACCGAAACGGGGTATATTACCAGCGGAAACTATACAATTCCTGTTACAACCGTCGTCGTGGAGTCACCTACTGGAATTTTGACAACTGTGACAGAGCCATGGAGTGAAGAGTTCACTAGTACCACGACCGAAACGGGGTATATTACCAGCGGAAACTATACGATTCCTGTTACAACCGTCGTCGTGGAGTCACCCACTGGAATTTTGACAACTGTGACAGAGCCATGGGGTGAAGAGTTCACTAGTACCACGACCGAAACGGGGTATATTACCAGCGGAAACTATACAATTCCTGTTACAACCGTCGTCGTGGAGTCACCTACTGGAATTTTGACAACTGTGACAGAGCCATGGAGTGAAGAGTTCACCAGTACCACGACCGAAACGGGATATGTTACCAGTGGAAACTATACGATTCCTGTTACAACCGTCGTCGTGGAGTCACCCACCGGAATTTTGACAACTGTGACAGAGCCGTGGAGTGAAGAGTTCACTAGTACCACGACCGAAACGGGGTATATTACCAGCGGAAACTATACAATTCCTGTTACAACCGTCGTCGTGGAGTCGCCTACTGGAATTTTGACAACTGTGACAGAGCCATGGAGTGAAGAGTTCACCAGTACTACGACCGAAACGGGATATATTACCAGCGGAAACTATACGATTCCTGTTACAACCGTCGTCGTGGAGTCACCTACTGGAATCCTGACAACCATAACAGAGCCGTGGAGTAAAGAGTTCACCAGTACCACGACCGAAACGGGATATATTACCAGTGGAAACTATACGATTCCTGTTACAACCGTCGTGATTGAGTCACCTACTGGAATCTTGAC